>CAUHTR010006083.1:0-12575 GCA_959609185.1 Schmidtea polychroa
TTAATATTATTATTATTATTATTATTTAAAACAATAAAATGATAATTTAAGCCTTTTGCTGCCAATAATGTATTTAATGAAAAAAATTTAGACTATAAGATAGTCCTTTTCAAGGACTATCTTATAGTCGGAAATTTTTTCATTAAATACATTATTTGCAGCAGAAGGCTTAAATTATCATTTTATTGTTTTAAATAATAAATGCTGCTACCAAGAAATCATTTTATACTATTATTATTATTATTATACCAATTTTTGACGCCCGAGAAAATCCTAGTATAAAAATAATATTGTAATATAATTTTTAATGTGAAATCAATAATAAAAATAAACAGTGTCAAATAAAATGACAACATATCAGATTTTATTCGTGTTTTTATGTTGTTTATCCACAATCATTTTATGCACTATAATTGATATATTAGCATAAGAGAATGGGTATAATACTGTTTTTAAACGCTCGCATCTATGAATTCTGTGAGGCTCAACTGAAAAAAGTGCAATGTAATTTTTTCCTTTATTTGAAAAGGATTAACAAAATTTCATTAATAATTTTTCTATGAAGTTTTCTCTTTATTTGAAAATTTTGCAGTTTGTTAAATATTAAGCAAGAGACAACTTTCTAAAAAAATATTTTTTGCAATATATTACGACAGCTTGGCTTTCATCATCAGGTATTAGAAAAATTCAATGAAAAGATTTGGCTACTGGTGGTAGTTCTATTATAGTTTTACCGTTTTCTGAGTGTTTTAAAATTTTTAGAAAAGTTATTTTAGAAAATATTGGAAATTTATTTTAATTATTTTAAAGTGAAACCGATTGATCTATGTTCTGATCTCATATTATCAGCTTTACTTGTACTGGGTGTAATGCCACACGCACTGAATAAGTGGTCGTCATTTCTGTTCACGAGTTCAAGAGTATAACAATTTGATTAGAAATAAAAATATTATTGAGCATAATAAGTCATTTAAATTAAAAGTAAGCAGTTCCAATTTAAGTGTTATCTAAGGATTTCAAAAACTATTGGGAAAGTATTATTTGCGAGATATTAAAGATAAAATCATACAATCCAAAAGTCGACATTCAAAATACATTAACCACTTATATTATAAAAGTGTTTATTAATTTTATAATGATTAATAAATTTTATAAAATTCCGTACATATAATTATATAATTATTAATAAACCTCTTGGTAGCTTAATAGTTTTATTGACGTTTTTTCGCGCCTGATGATGACAACGGATCTGTCGAAATTTATTGCAAAAATTGTGTTCCTTTATTTATATAATTCAATTACCATTGCAATTTATTAGATCACTTTGTAAATTTAATTTAAATTTTTTTTCGTGTATATATGGACTTGAAGAAATCTTTGCATCTAAGCCAAAATCTTCTTAGCCCTTTCCAGCCCAAATTTTTTCAAAACCAAAAAAAAANCAAAAAAAAATATATGCAGTAAGTAGGTACCAAAACTACTTATTTTATCATAAAAATATTTTACTTCATTTTTTTGTTGCCCCCTTGTGCCAACTGTTAAAAACATATCTTACTATAGTTCTCACTAGTTACTGCCAACCGTTTTGGTAGTAGAGAGAAAAAAACTGAGTTTTTAACTAATGATTCCATTTGGAATCACTGGGCTGGAAAGGGTTAGCGATGCCTCTGCTAATCAATTTTTATATTCTTATTGAATTAATAAGCATTAATTTTAATTTAATTCCTAAAACCTTGTTTAGCAAAAATGCGGATTTCCAAAATTTTTGAATTTTGAAAAATTTTAATAAATTATAAAATATCAATTGTTTTTTTTCAATAAAAAATAATTTTTCTTTTTTTAAATATTTTACAATTGAAAATTCTATTTAAGCTGAAATTTTCCTTCTGGAATGAATTTGCAATTTATTGACAAAAAATAATCTAATTTAATTGAGAAGTACTTTGTGTTTAAAAATTAGGTTTATGTTGAGGAAATTATCTATTTTGGAGCCTGACTTGTCTTTCTAGCCTTCATCACTGATGCCCAGCCGCAAATGAAGTAAAACAGCCTGTTTATTTTGAAGAGTATCCGAGGTATCTCATTTTATAATCAAATAATTGAACAGATTAACCACTGAGATATTGAATGAAAATTTTTTATATAATTTAAAAATCCATCTTTTATTTAAAAGAAAATAAATTTCTTTTTTAAAAATAAATAAAAGCATAAATTTAAATTAGCAATAAATCATTTATTTATTTTTTTAAAAAACATAAATTTAAATAAACAATAAATCATTTTTTATTTCATTTATTTAATAAAATTTAGAAAAGATCCACATATTTCCGCAAAGTACTTTTTCATTTATCAAATGAAATTTGCATAAATAATAGAATATAAAATAAATTAATAATAAATAAATGTCAACATCGGAATTTGTTTCAATAAAGCAAAATTTAATTAGTAAATTTAAAGAGTAAAACAATAAATGAAATATTTAGGCCAATATATTTAATTTATATTTAAAATAATTCGAAACAATTTGTTGACCAAATAAAACATGGAAACAATTAAATTCCTAAATATACAGCAATTCATTATTACAACAAATGAAGGGCAATTGAGAAAAGGTCAATGACCATTAAATAGTTTTTTCAAGTTCTTTTTTATTCAATCTTTATCAAATGCAAATAGGAAGTAAGTTTTCTATGAATTATTGTCAGTTTTATCAATTTCATATGTTATAATAATATTTTAAAGAAAATATTATTTTCTATCAAAAATACAGTTTGGTTAATACAATCTATTTTTAAATGGTAATAGACAGATTCAGGCTTTATAGGCCAAAATATGTAGGCTAATGGTAAATTAAGTTAAATTATACTTTTACTTATTACATTACTTCTTTAACAGCCAAAGACGAAAGAAAAGCACCGATGAATCAATTTAAACATATATGTTTTAATTGATCAAAAAGTCTTTTTTACATAATTTTCACTATACCAAAATGGAAAAAAGATTTTCAACACGATATGGTTAAAGCTCTGACGATTTGGACTGTAATTCCTATAACTCATTCTTTTTTTGGTTTCGTATGTATATTCCATTTAACTTCACAACCTATATCGTATTTTAAAATAATAAAATTTATTTTGCGGGTCGGATAAATTTGTTGATTGGAGTCTGTGTGTCCATGTTCCCTACTTTTGGTTCTCAACCTCTTTTTACTCTCGCAAAACATTTTGGAGTAATTAAAATTTTGTTGGAATAGGCAAAGATTTTAAATAAGACTACTGAAATTTAAAATATATTTAGGTCCTAAATATAATATATATCTAAATTTTATTAATAATTATTAACACAGATACCATATGTATTAATTAACCAAAATTAGTAAGTATAATGCAATAACTATATCTACAAAACCTAACGATAAGCGTATATGCTACGGCATAATGTTTGAGAACCATTGGGCTACACTTTTGCAAAATCTCCGAAAGCTGTCTATTATTGTCACATCTGGGTCCATGAGTTTTGTCCATATTAAATGACTGCTTAATATTTGAAGAAATTACAATTACACTAAATATTTGCCAGGATTGAATTTATTATCTGTAATATACTGAAGTCTGCTTTAAACAAGGTTTGAAATGAAAGGATTTTTAGGAAATATATTAAATTATAAATTAAAGAAATTAATTTAAACAAGATTTGCGAAATAATCTAAATATTCATTAAAAATAATTTTTGTTCTGAAATCTGATACTTATGAAAACTTTGCCCATAGACCTCTTTACCTTGTAGCAAATTAAATGAGCCCCACCCCAGTTAATATATATATTTTCATTTTATACGTGCTTCTATTCATTTTCATAATTTAGTTATGTTTTATATAGTTTAAAATAATTAATTTTGTCAAAAATTTACATTTGGATATTAATATTCTCGGTTGTTAATATTTTCAAGACCAGATATTCATTTGTAGAGGCTATAAATGTTGGATTTGAAAAGTTTTAAATCAAAGTAATAAAGTAATTATAAACAAAATAATAATTAAAATTATTTATAAATTAAATAAAATACAAATAAAACCAATAAATACAATTAATTCTTATATATATTCTCCAAGAATTAATTGTATTTATTGGTTTTATTTGTATTCTGAATTTCTAAAAGATTTGACAATATTTTTGTTTACAATTATTTATAAAGTGTATTTGATATATAAATTGTCGAGGATTCAAAATTAAATGCAAAATGAGAAAAATTATTTTCAAAACAATTAAAAAACCAAAATTTTGAAAAATTATTGAAGTGCAAAAATTGGTTAAACCTTGAAAAATTGGAAAATTTAAATATTCTCGAGAGTGACGGATATAAACAGATTGAAAATGAAAAATTAAACACGAATGTAATAGTTTTAAATTGATGGGAGCTCTCAAGATGGCGTTATTTTAAAAATATAAACTAATTAATTAATTAATTGAAATTTCTATTGAGATCATGAATCATATCAATTAGAAAAACAAAATTCCCGAACTTGACAGACAATGCGATAGTCTTGGGAGGCTAAAATAAAAATAACTTATTTTCTTTAAATTCTAGACTTTTGAAGGCCGATAAAATTAAATTATCTTATGAAGATCAATAGATACCTAGGGTTTCTGAAGATTCGGGTTTTTAAAATTCGGTGAGTACGAGTCTCTAATTTTGTAATCTAGTCGAGCCCCAGTCAAGTTCGAGTCTAGTCCAGATCTAAATCTAAACTCAAATCAATAAGCGAAAACGTTCAATATTCTGCAGTGTAAAAACAATTCTTATATCTGAAGTCTTTGTAACAAAAAAAATTACTAAAATTTCTTAAAATTAGAATTATTTATTGCATTATAAGATTTTCAACTGTGGTCTTGTTAATAAATAAAAAGAAAATATACATACATTTATTTATTAATCAATTTATTTGTTTTCAAAAATTAAACTTCAAAACTAGATATAACAATTAAACATTTATTTGATTCAATTTAATTGCTTTTTTGTGTTAAGATAGAGATATTTGAGAAATGCTAACAAATCAAGAGACTTGTCAGCAAAAACATTTTCATTCTCATATTTCATATCAATTAATTCCTCTTCCTTTTCGCTGCTTTATATTTTGCTATATAAAGTATCGTACACTCCAAGATTTATTCCATGGTTGAGGTACACTTCTTTTCAAATTTCACCATCAAAGAAACACCATCTCATAAAAGTGCCTACAATGTTTCTCTCATTATTTACTTCAAACAAAGCAAAATGATCAGTAACCATTTGAATTAATTGTGTTGCTGTACATGATCCGAATATACGAACTAGTTCAAGATTGTACAGTTCTTTATTTGAGGCGTCATGGAAAATTATATTGACATGTTGTGGTTGGGTTAGCTTAAAAGCATCTGTTGTAGCGATAAGGGGCTAAGTTATAGAAAAATTAAAATTAGGAATAAATAAATGCTATAAATAGATAAATAATTACTATGAATAGAAATATTATATAAGTAGTATAAATTTTTTACTATAATTAAAAATATGCTAAATAGAATAATTATTAATAAATATAATTAGATAAATAAATAATTACTAAAAATAATATATAGATAGTAGAAATTTAATTTAAATTAATAAATTATTTTAGAAAAAATTGGGAACAATACCCTCACAACATTGAGCAATAGCAGCAATTAATTAATATCGATTCAATTGTTTTTAGAGTAAATTCAAGTTGAAATAAGCCAACAGCTGGCTTTGAAATTTCCAGTTATGAATAGAATACCTGAAATCAGTATAGAATTCGACAAAATTCAGTAGCGATTTGGTTAACTAGAGTTTCTTCAATTAATTTAAGGTATAAACTGTTAAGTTAATTACCATTATTTTAAATATTTTTTTAATAATTGAAAATCCCGCCCACAGATACCAACTATATTTGTTGATCTATCTGTTTTGAAGTAAATTTTATGAGGGAATCTAATAAAATTGATATTGTCTAAAATGACACAAAAAACTAATTAACATAATTTTAGTATTTTAAATGGGATGAATGAAAACGGTAAGATATTATGCCTTCATTGAAATAATGGTCTATTGAAATTAAGGAATTTAAATTAATTGACAATAAATTTTTATATCTGACTGAAACAAAATAAATTTAATGATATGCATTGTCTTGATGGACAATGATGGATGATTGATGAATGACTGACTGGGGTATCCATTTGATTATATTATTATATCTACAAAATGTAACATTAATTTACAATTGGGACCTTTCTCTAAACTATCATTCAACATTCTCGTTACATAATTAAATAATAAAACAATTTACGATATAAAATAATGATAATTATTCCCATTATAAATAATGTGATTGACTGTTTTCGTAATAGTACAATAAATTGTATTATGCTCATGAGTCATAGGGGCCTCTATTAAATAATATTTGCTATAAAATAAATTAATTTTATTAAAGATAGAGTGTGACAATCTTAAATAACTGAATTTTTATAATAAAATATAAGGTATAATTTATTAAAGAGATCAATAAAAAATTGCAAAAAATAAATAAAGTATCAAATTGACAATTAACACCAGATTTACTGTTAAAAATAGCCGTAAAAATAGGTATACATAATTCGATATGAGAAATGAGGGAGTCGATAGAAAAGAGTAATTAATATTTATCTATATTTCATGATGTATCTAAAAACCAACATATGTATTCAAAAAATAATAAATTTGTATTATATTTATGTAGCAATAGAATTTTAAATGAGTCAAATTGGCTCAGTCCGTAAAATCTAGTGTTAAATCACAAATAAACATGACAATGCCATAATAAAATGGACAATTTTTAATACAGCAGAAAAAATAAAATTTAATATATTTTTTAAATACTTTTCATCACGTATATACGAATTAATTTATTATATTTCAAATTTTATTGACAACCAATGAAAATTAGAAATTTGTAAATCTTTTGTTCAAATTTAAGCTTTCAAATCATAAAAACATTGAGACAATGGACCAGACCAAATAATATTTTCATATAATATATTCCGCGTGTCTTCTATGATATTTAGATCTGTAACTTTAGAAGACCATAAAATTTCCAATTGAAAATATGTTTTCAAAATGGAAAGAATTTGTTAAAAGAAGATGCCCTAGTACCGAACAAGAGTTATTGGAATTGATTTATAATGGGTCCCTGCTGATAAATACATCGGATTGCAATGGATTTTTTAGGAATATGCTTTCATACATTCCCAGATGCATAGCAGAAGAATAGATCTTGGATTAAATTATATTTAGTAAATTAATATTACATACTCATGTAATGTTTTTAAAATATATTGTGTTGATTATTATTTTTTTATAACCAATAATTTATTCAAAGTCAATATGAAAAATTTCAAAGTCAATCTGAAAGGATTCAAAATGAATATGAAAACCCTGTAATAAAATACCCATTAACGTATAGACCAAAGGACATAACGGAATAAGCGAAGTAACTGAAAAATAAATAAATAAGAGAAAGAAAATAAGAAATAACCATTATTTAGTGAGATGAATGATGCAGCTAAATAAATTAAATGACAAAACAATTATTTAAATAAAATAACTAGTGGTAGTGCGTAAAATTATCTAAATACATTTTCTAATTTAGTATTTCTAGGATTAATTAATTTGATAAAGGTTAGAACTTTTAATTCAATAAAATTACCGCCAAATTTGGTTCCCTCAAGTGTATTCGTTGAAATAAAGATAGTTGGTGTAATGAACTAGGCTAGTAACTCTGCAGACAAAACGCACCTAATGAACCTCAGAAAAGAGTGGAGGTTGAAACGAGTGACTTAAGTCGAAAACAACACTGATAAGTATAGTTTTTGTTACTTGTAACCCATCATTTATATATTATATTTTTCTAATTTATTTTTAATAAAAAATTATGTTACTAGTGAACACGGGATGGACTAAACTATAGAGTTAACCACTTGAACTGGATTGATCTGCTTTTCGGGTTGGCTGCTATCTGTACTACATTTCGATATGACGTGGTTACACGTCTAGTGATCTTTTTTAAGTTCGCAGTTCAATAAGTTATATATGGTAGAGCGAGCTGAACTTACTTTTATTACTTAAAATAACATGCCAACTTTCTACAAATGGTTTTGAATAGATTCATCATGCGCGCTTGCCAATTAATCTCTTGTGTAAATTGCTAATAATCTCTCTCAATCATGCATATTGATGGCAGATTTGAAACTTTGTATCATATATGCAAATTTTCAATTCAAATGAATTAAAACCATTTAATTATATATTTTTCTTTGTATGAATATATGAACGGAAGACGCACTTTTAAATAATTCTAATTTTACAAAATTTTATTTATTATATTATTTACTAAATTATAAGTTAAATAAACCGTCTTTCAGACAATTACATATTTAAAAATTCAGTTTAAATATTTATAATAATATTTAGTCATAAAGGCGCGAACACTAAATGCGAAGATAAACCTATATTTATATCTAGATTCTAAAAGAGGCATATATTGATTAAAAAAAGATAAATGGACTAGTTGAAGATATTTCTTTTTTCATCTACGCTTTTATTGTCCGCGCCGTATTTTATCCGCATCTTCATTGGGGTAAATTGTCAATCCATAATGCCACCAAACCTCTATCAACTCACTCCCATCTCTCATGTTTGACGGGCCTACCCCCTAATTTTAAATATTATTTGAAAATTTTTTTTTAATTTATAAATTAACTATATTAAAAATATTATAAAAATTTCTTTTCTTACAAAAAGAGCTAAATTACAATAATTGTCTTGAATTTAAATTAAATCAAAAGTTATAATTTGTTAATTACTTTTTTAATAATTCTATGAAATTTTTTAATCGCAATTACTATATTAATAAAATAAATTTACTCAAAATTTGTAATAGATAACTGTGCACATCTAAATTCATCTCATTTCCTTTCATTCCAATCATTTTACTCTAAGAGAAAATTTTGCAAATGTTTTTAATTTTAACTAATTTTACGATAAAGCAATTAAATTGAAAATTTCCAATAAAGAAAAATAAACTGATTAATTTATATTATTAAATAAAATAAAATTTATTCCATACATTTTCATTATATTTATTATTGTATAAAATTAAAATATTTATTTATTTTGAAAATTATTCACATGATTTATTATTTGTCATAAGCCATTATCAGAGCGATATTTATTTATAAAAAATAATTTAAAATGTTAAATTATAAATATTTCTTTTGAGATTTGATAACTTTTATAATCAGCTTTGAAACTTATTTAATAAATTTTATATTAAAATGGTTTAAAAAGTACAAAAATAATTTATTTTTCAAAAAGCATTTTTGTTGTTGATTATTAGGAATTATTTTATCGAATCTTTTGGGCTTATACCCTTCTAATATCATTTTGTGGATTCCGAGAGATTTATTTTATTTTCCTAATGACCATGGCTAAATGTATTATTCAATGTTATTAATATAAAATAAGATATAAAATATTATAATTGTCGCTTCAAATGTGGTATTTATCCGCTATTCACAAAAACATTTAAATTAAAATTATGTAAAATTATGTATATCTATATAAAATAACATTGAGAATTAAACATTTTTTTTAAATTTGAATATATTTAAATACATGGGAACGATTTAATTATAAGAAAGCGCCAGTTAGACATTCGTTTCACGACATATTTTGACAGTTTTCCTGTCATCATCAGATAGGATATAACTATAGAAATTAAGGATTTTTGAACAAATTTATTAATTGTATTAATTATTAATTATATAAAAAACATTTTAATAAAAACTATTAGAAGCTGCTAATTCCAAGTATTTATTTTTAATGAAATATTGTATAATTTCCAAACAAATTTTCAGCGTTGAATAAAATATTTCAAAAACCATTTACTAAAATTTATATTTTTAAAATATATTTATTTAAAAATGATTTATTATTAAAAAGCTTTTTTAATTTAAAAATTTAAGAATTATTTTAAATAGTCAATTATTTATCATTTAAAATTATTTTAATAAATCATTGAAATATTTAATTCTCAGCTGAAAACACCACACAAAAACATTTCATTCTTTAAAAATTATAATCCCAATAATATATTATTTTTTAAAATTTTAACATATTGAAATTTAATTTAGTAATTTATTAATTATTTAGTTTAACAATAACAATCAATGGTGATGTTGGTGAATATCCAGGAGATATTAGTGAATATTCAGGAGATGTTGATGAATATCCAGGAGATGTTGATGAATATCCAGGAGAACTACTACCAAGCGAATTTTTACAAAGTACTCCACAAAGTAATTGATCATTCTCCACATAAACCTTTGTATCGGCATACGTTGGCGTTTATATAATTCATTTTCTTCGTCATCATTATGAGTACTATGAGTCCTGGTATAATTTATACCTTTAGGAACAATATACAAAAAATTATTTCAAAAAATTTAAAACAAGTATTCATTGAATTCTGCACATTAATTTTCCGATTCAATGACTTTATCAATAACGCTTCACAAATTACACGTTCCCAATACTTATCGAAATCTTTCAATAAAATTTTAAAATCAGACATATAATTTAAATTACTATAAAAATTATCAGAGTGATGAAGATTAAAATTAAAATCATAAAAGGATAGAAACATGATAAATCACATAGTTTCAGATGATGAATTTGATTATCCTCACAATTTTATGGAATCATCAACAGTGAAATGTTCGAACAAACTAAATGTTTTATAAAATGGAAAGGAGTAGCATTTTTTGAAAACAAACATTCAAGGTTATCCGAAATGTTAAAGAAAGATCAAATACTAAATATGAAGTATTTGAAATTTTATTTTCTTAATTATATAATGTATATGTATTTAATGTTTTAAAATAAAAATGAAAATAAATGTTTGTAAATTTCAATGTTTTTATCTAAAATAAAGTTTATTATTGTTCATGAATTCAACAACTCTGCATTACCATTATTGTTTTTACTGTTATAAACATATTATTATTAAAATTATTATTAAACGAGTAAAGAATAAGATAAGGCTTTTGGTGCAAAGTATGTATTAAATGAAAATATTTTTGATTATTAAATAATCTTTATCAATTGAAAATTATTTGCATAATAATAATTATTATTTTATTATTTTTTTTAAATATTTTTATTTTTATTATTTTATTATAATTATAGATATTGGTGATTATTGATTAAAAATTATGAATTTTTATTATTAAATTTATACTCTATTTATTTTATAAATCAAATTTGTCATAAATTTCTAGAATGATGAATAGTTGTTTATATATTAAAATGATAATTTTAGGAATATTATAAATCATTTTGAAAGCTTGAAATATTTTCTTTAATAACAACTCAAAATGTTTTAATTAAAATTGTTAAAAGGGCAAAACATATTTAAATGAAAATTATTTTTAATTAAATAATTCAAATAAATATTAAAAGTCTCGATTACCTGAGGCAAATATCATCAGGTTACTGTTTATTCATATTATTCTATTTGTAAGACGTTTCAATCATTTTTAGAGAAAATGAGGGAAAATGAAGCTTGCAATTAAACTATTTGCTTCAGATTTCTGGAGAAAATTAGCAAAAATATTACAAAATGTAATACGAGTGACCTCGACTTTCATTTATTAGAATAAAATATCACTGATGTAATGCAAAGATATGTTCATATTGAGATGAAAATTTTTTTAATAATCATTCAATAAATATTCTCTTTTAGTTGATAAATAAAAATAATCAAAAAAATTAAATTATAAAGAAAAAATAAATTTACATATATTAGTAATATACATTAATCATCCTTACAAGGATAAAAGCCAACATGAGACTTTGATTAAAATTAAAGATGAAATTATTATTATTATTATTAACAAAATCATTTAAAAATAATTTCAAAGAAAAAATATATATCAAATATTTCAGAAATTCGCTTAAAGGTTCTCAAATATTCCTTAGATAAAGTCAAAATCATATTAGTTAAGAATGTATAAATTAATTTTATTTCCCAGCAAAACTACCATCGGCTAAATATAAAAGACCAAGTAAAAAAATTTTGTTTTTATTATTACAAAGCTTTATAAAAGAATTATTGATTTTAACTTTTCCAGTATGAAAAAATTCAATCTCATTATCTATATATATATATACATGGCCGTCGAGAGCCAGGCCGGGCTCCCGATGTAATTCGCCAATACTGGCATTCTTTGCAACTACAAACTGATATATTTTTTAGTTATCTTTTGTTTTAGTTATCCTATTTATTACTTGTGGAATTCAATGATATATATAAAATTAAATTATCACAAACTTAAATTTTTAAAATTATTTAATTATATAAAAATGCCAAATATGATTATATCGCGGGCCCGATGATATGCATCGCTCGCATATATATAAAATTTTATTATAATTATAGATATTAATGATTATTGATTGAAAATTATGAAAAATTTTTATCTTGA
>CAUHTR010006086.1:0-22250 GCA_959609185.1 Schmidtea polychroa
CGACAGAAGGATCTTGACTATCATTCGAAACACTTATCCTTTTCATTTACGTTTGAGCCAAAAATGGACGTTAATCATGTTTTGTGAAAGACAGCTAGTCATGGAGAAATTGACTACAATGTAATACATCCAATTCATGCAAGAAATGTGTTCCTGATGGCTTCAATAAGACGAAAAAAGGTAATTTGTGGCGAAGGATGCTGCAAAAGTCGACGAAAGCCTGTTTATAAAACGAAAGAATCATTCGGGATGTGTTCCTCCATAACAATGGATAATTTTTAAGATTTGTGAAATGAAGATTTTCTGATGCCAATTTCACATCAAAATTAGGCCACTGTTTTCGATCATCACTTGACACATTCATTCAGATTCCACCATTATCACTGTTATATGGCAAGTGTACAGTGGCCTCCAACACGATAGATTCACCCATCACTGTATCAATCATAGACACAACTTCGTAAACCCAAAGAATGTGGCGATCAGTGAAGTGGCAAAAACGAAATAGAATAGAACCAAACGGGAATTTTGTAAAGTATACATGGATGAATTCATAGGGTGACATCGCTTTGGTGATGTGGGATCGTTTAATCAAATGTCTCAGGATATTCCCGATTTTTGCTCTCCTATTATTTATTGTTTAGTAAATAATTTTTGGGATTTAAAAATATTTGAAATGACACTCATTAACCGACAAGAATCAAATAGAACTCAACTTTTTAACAATTAAATTATTACATTTTACTCCTCTACGTTTGGAATCTTTTAAGTTGCGAAATTACTCTGCTATATTTATTGTAATTCGTTCTTATTTCTTTTCGCTTGCTTACCTTATTTACAAGAGATTGAAGTATTAATCTCTGTTAATATTAATATATTTTTGAATGAAGTGCTTGTGTGTGTGTGTTGGAGAAATTGTTGAGCTCAGCTTAGTCACTGGTAAAATTTGTATTTGAACTGCTGGGGTGCCTGTGTGCATGTGTGTGAATTTGTTTATATAAAACAAACGATTACAATAATAATTTTATAACAAGAACTTTTATTATAATTAAATATAAATATAATCAACTTTTAGTCAGGTTTTAAAATTTCTCATTAGTCATAATTTCTTTTGATTTTTGGAATTTGTTTTTAGGGTTGCTTTTGATTTTTTTTCTTTCAATTTTTCAATTCCTACATAAGATATTTACCTTTTATTGTGACACAACATTTTCTGTTTAATTTTAACTTAATTTCTAATCGAAAAGAAATAACGACAAATATCAAATTGAACAATTAAGGAACATTCTAATCTCATTCTTGATTATTTTTGTGGTCGTATTGTATGGAGTGATCTCTATTAAGAGTTCCTGTGGATCATTATTTTTTGTTGGTTCTATTTCTTCGTTTTCGATCGGCTCTATTCCTGATGTTGAAATGTATCTTGTTGAAACTGCATTGATTGTCTCATTAGGATCACAAAATTATAAAAATTAGTGATTGAAAATAATTTTAATCGTGCTCATTTCACATGTTAAAGATATTTAAATAATAAAATTAAATAATTATTAAAGTAAGCAAAATGAGTGAGGGAAAAGGTATGAAGTAAAGAGTACGTGGCTCCAGAACTCTGATAAGCAGGAGCGAGGGGAGAAAATAAAGAAATGAAACGGAAATAACAAAAAATCAATAAAATCAAACAATAAAATACGACAAGATTATATGTAAGCACTTCAGATTTCTTTTTCCATCGTCATGGGAGAATAATTCGTGATTTTTAGGTTTTTTTTTAATTAACAAGTACGAATCCAAAAAACGAAAAATAAAACAAAATTAAAATTAAGTTATGAAACAAATTAAAGTTATTATTCGCGATTATCAAGTTATTTCAAGTTAAAACCAGGGAAGCAACTAGACCGATTCTACCGATTGTCAAAACCAAAACCATTGTTGAGTGGCTGTGAATTTCGAGTTGTGCACTAGACATGCTATTACTTCACCAACTAAATTCTTTGTAATATCCAAAAATAATTATCTAAATTCTGAGATTTTGTTTTAATTTATTCATAAAAATTCAAAATTAATTTAATAAAGTAATTCTGTAACTGGCATCGAGTAAAATATTTCTCGGTGTGCCAATTCAAACAACTCAAGCAGATTTTCGTCAATGATATCAGGTAAACTGAAATAATTCCACCTGGATTATTTATCAGGAAAATAATATTTGAACATGAAATAAAATTTATCAATTGCATTTTCATTTCATGACGAGTTTGTCTTGTGGCGAGAATTTATCGGTTGTATTCTTGATATGAAATTTCATGATCAAGGCCATTTGAATCTTGTCATGTTCTAGGCATGAGCAACGTGGTCGCAATCCAAAACTAAGAACATATAACCTAAGATTCATTAAATAATAAAACTTTGAATTGAGGTATAATATTTTGTGAACAAAATTATGTCTCTTGATTCATGTTCGCTAAACTTGCAGTAAAAATAATGCTTCACCAGTTTAGAATTAAAAACCTAATATTTATGTTTGTAAATTAAAACTTTATTTCAAAAGAGAAACGATAATATATAACAATCATTACTATGTATGGACATCATTTACGAAGCCATCAAAAATGAAGGAAAATATTAGCATGGTAAAGGTTTGACAACAAAGCTGGCTATTCAGTTGAAAATTATTAAATTTTATTGAATTTATTTGCAGTTAAGTTTTTCACATAATGGGGATGTTGGGAAATGTCAAAATAAAAGTAGTTGAATAACGGTCAAATGAATCTAGGTAATTGGAGGTAATAAGTGAAACAGAAAATAAAACATAGGTACGAATCATAAAAAGTGAAGTTTGAATCAAATATTCGAATTTACCAGTATTTCAAATTAAAATCTGCTTCGGGAATGAATTTGCGATAAAATTCCTTAGAAAGATGAGTGATATTAACATATGCATTTTTTTAAAGAAATTATCATACTAAAATGTAAGAATTATTTATTTTCTTAATTATGTAAAATTGTCGATTGATGCATTTTATATTTTCTAGAAATCCATGATTCATGCCTACCCATGACAAACTTCATAAATACTTTTCTCTCCCACATTCACGTGCTAATGCTCTTCCACAATATTCTATTGTCGATTGCTATTAAACTGTCATTTTTTATATTTATCAGATATTAATTGCAATTTACTTTCAACAGGGTGGTTACGTATGTATTTGTGATTTTATTGTGATTCGTAAATCAGCTTTCAAATGAAATGCAAAAAAGTACAATTTTTGTGTCAAAATTCAGATTTTTCTTCCTCTTTTTGATGTTATGAAATAGTTTTAAAAATTATGCTTTTGTGACAATTTATTTATGTGATGTTTTCAGTGTCAACTTCTTAGATTGATATATGAATTGGTTTTTAAAATTTTGATCTAATATCAAAAATGTCTCAAATTATTTTTGCCTAGTTATTGTGCAATTATCTTCTTAGCTTCCAAATTTTAATAAACAATCATTTTATTCAAATAAAATGTTTTGAAATAATGCATTTTTAATTTAATTAAAGTTTAACAAATTAACAATTTATTTTAACTGTTATTAATATTTTTATACTAATTTAATATGAAATTTATTTGAAATTCTAAAATATAGATTTATGCTTATATTGTTATTAATTATATTATAATTTGAAATTTTTACAAAAATTATCGTTTGTTTAAATAATCTAATTTCATAATTGTTCTGACTACAAAGAATATCAGATTTAATTTATCAAATTTTATCAATTATGAAATGGCAATTTCTGTAAATAATTTATTATTTCAAAATGGCACAAAAAATGAAAGTAAGATTAAAAATAGATTAAAATCCTCGGTGTATACTAAATCGAATAATTCTGAAAAGGTGTTCAGACCAAAGTTTTAATAGTTATTTAATTTTAAATATTGTCTCATATAAATATAGGTCTTCTCCTATAAAATTAAACCCCGAGGGCTTAGAATCATTTTATCTTGCTAAACGGAGTCAAACTGCTCCTCAATTTGATGAAAATTCTATTCTTAATCTGTAATTTTAACATAATCGTATCAAATTGAGTTAAATAAAATTTTATAAATATTACAGTTGTGAGAGATCGATAAAATCCCGGCAAGAACCAGTGAAAATGTATCGATTTCCTTCGGCTCCTGAAAAACGACATCTACAAACTGAAAATAATAATAATATCAATAGGGTTTGCCTTATAAGACATTTTACACTTGGAATTATTAGAATAATTTCTGATAGGGTAAAGAACAATTGATGCAAATTTACAATCTCGGGCCCGGTTACGTCATTCGCAGGAATGATTCTGAGTTCGCTATTCGGATAGATTCTGATGAATTCTTTGGGAAAAAGAAACAAATTGAAAGGAAGGATGCAACCAAGTGAGATTGGGCAAAACATTGATATTTATAAATAATCTAATTTTTTATTAATTAAATTTTATTTTATTTAAATAATTTAATGTTTAATTAATTTAATAAAATTTAATTAAAAAATAATTATTTTAAAGTAATTTTAAAAATTTATTTAATTCAATCAATCTCAAAATTTAATTAGAAATTAATTAAATTAATTCTTTGTTATTATTAAAGAGAAACAATTTAAATAAATTTAAATAAAATAAAAGATTAGTCATGAGCAGCAATATTTCGCTAATTTTGGACATCTTCTACGTGAATCTAAAATTAAGTCTCTTTTGGTTAAGGTACATAAATGACATTTCAGAGTCTCCACAATTCCTCTCAATCATATCTTACCATACTGAAACTATACAGACAGTTAGAAAATCTTTAGGTCAGGTCCCTAATAAATGACTGTCGAAATTAATCTATACTCAAACAGCCTACATTAATGTTTCCTAACCTTTTTGAATTAGCGGAGCACCAAAATCATAGAAAAATCTGATTTAATAATAAAATTTGTATTGACATTACTCTTATTTATACAGGTTACCAAAAGAAAAATTAAGAAAAAGGTTTAAAAATACCAAAAATACCAAATGTCTCATATTTGCCAGAGAACCGATTGCGAACCACTAGAATAGATACTGGATCTTTAAGACATTGACTTCGCAAATCTTTAATATCGTATTTATTTTACTGTGCCTGCTTTTACCGCTGATCTATCAGATTCTTTAGTTTCTCGAAAGGTTTTGTCTATAAACACTCAACTTGTGTAGGATAAAATCACATAATTCACTAATGAACGCATCAAAAATAAAATCAGCCTGGTTTGTATGTTTTCTATCACGCTCTGATAAAGCTGCGCACGTGGTAAAGATTGTTGTCTAGCACTAGTAATATTTTCGAATGGAATATTTGTAAACAGTTCCGACTCTAGTTTCTTGCCAATTGTATTCAAAATTTCCGCCTTTTTCTTTCATGATGAAAGTTTCATCATACTAAGCGCTGCTATTGTTCTGGTTATCAAACGATCCGCAGCTCCAATAGAAATACTGCGACTTTGTAAACCCTCACTTAAATATGTTAATTCCTGCAAAATGTCAATCATGATAGACAGATCAATTAAAAAGCTTAACTTTTCCAATTTTGTCTGCAAACCTTTCATGTGCACAACACTTGAAAAATGTTTGTATAAAGCCGAATATGCATTCCACACTGCTTTTGCTGCATGTAGGCTGCACGCAACCCAACGAGGTCCAAGAACACGACTGATTCTTTGAATTTCTAAACCAAGATCTTTTGCAATATCGTTAAGCTCCAGTAGATTTTTATTGGAATGGCTGTATAGGCAATACAGTTTTTCAAGAAAAATTTTAAAATGATTAACTTGTGAAATATTTTTGATTGCGTCATCCAATGTTAACTGCACTCTGTGGCATAAGCATTGCCAAATGGTGATGTTTGGATTTATATCTGAAAGCTGAGCAGCAACTCCAGCTTTACGTCCTGATTCCACAATCAACACCATTTTTCACTTGCAGATCAATTTCGTCAACTATATCAGACATGGGACGATTACGTTTAGCTAAACTGTATACACAATTAAACACACGAGCAGTTGCGTGTATTTGGTTTGAATTAAGTTTGTAAACAATAGTCTCAATTCTGTGGGCTTCTGCTGTTTCAAAGTTTCGATCGATTTATTGTGAGCGATTGATTTGTCATTCTGTTGCAATTTTTTCCTTAGAGAAGCTTGTTAAACATGTTTTTCTTCACCAGCAGCCTTGACTTGAGTTTAGTTCCCACTGTGATGCAAGATGACTACCAATCTCTTTGTTAGCACAAATCGAACTAAATTTAGAACAAACATTACATCCTAACAAACCATTTGATATTTTTAACCAAGGATAAATTTGACTAAAATATTCAAGTTGCTCGGTTTTCCAATAATTGGGCATGTCGATTCGGTAGCCATCTTTTACACAAATACTTTTCTCCTCTAACACGCTAGCATCTGAGTCTGATTCTAATAAACGAGGACTTTCAACAAGCGTGCTTGTAGTTTCTTCACACTTTTTTGTTGTAGTTCCATATCATGTGGAGTCATTACTAATAGTAATTTGTTACTTGTATTAAATTTGTATATTTTAAAAAAGTGTCAATTTTATTTTTATTAGTATAATAATAAAACAATAATTTCAGGAAATGAAGCGTAGCAACCAACTTTTTCTTTGCGATTTTAATTTGTATTTTATTTTGTATTTTAATAACGGGAAGTAAATAACAGAAAAAGCACACGTTGGAAGAAGCGGATTGGTTTCCGGTCAGTTATAAACAAAGATTTTCTATAATAAAGATGAGGAAGTCTGGTAATCAACAAAATTCCTACTAGCGCGACATCTAGCCTGTGACTTGTTGTTTTGAGTTTCACTTTTTTGCTTAGAGCTGCATTACGCTATATTTTTGCCGAAAGGCTAAACTGTAAAGTAATATTTATGAAATTGATATAAAAATTTGTAGAAACGGACATTTTTTTCAATTAAAAAAATTTTGATTTTTTTGAAATTAGTACTTGATTTTAGCCTAAAAATTTTTAGGCATATTTATTATTTTGAACTAACGGTTCGGACGAACCTGACCGAACCGGCTCCAAACCACCGCTGGATTCCGGGATTGGAAATCCTATTTATAACTTAACCTTTTGACTTCGAAGATATTTAAAATGATTCGCTGAATCTTAACATAGAAAATAGAACTTCAATTGGAATTTATTCTATCTAACTACCTGATTTGCGCATAAATTTAATCATTTTCTTTTGTTCTGTGAATTGGATGTAAGCAGCACCATGAAGGGATCGGAATATGCTCCACTTCATGAATAAATAGAAAAAATAATAATTCATTTATTTGATTAAAACAATTATTTGTTGAAAATTTAACTTTTTTTCATTTGTAGTGCATATATCCAGGATCACAAGTTGGTAGAATAGGCTCTGAAATATTGAATGATGATTTTTAGAGACGTCATGATCAGTCAACTAGAAGAACAAATTAGCAATTTAACCGTATATCTTGAAGAGGAAAAAATTAATCATAATCTCAGTCTGATGAAAGTTGTTCCCATATTCCATGGACGAATTTAATTATATTTTTACAGTGTCAGGAACAATTAGAATCAACAAGAAACACAATTACTGAGAATTACACGATACAAATTCAGTAGTTTTATTTATTTTTTTATTTTTTTATTTATTTATTTGTTTTATTATTATTATTATTATTATTATTATTATTATTATTATTATTATTATTATTATTATTATTATTATTATTATTATTATTATTATTATTATTATTATTATTATTATTATTATTATTATTATTATTATTATTATTATTACTCTATCCGATAGTTACGCATTAATTGAATAAATATAAATATATAACGAAGAACTCGATTCGATTGAGAGAAATGTATATTGACTGATTAAAACAATATCTGAAATGAAAATATCAAAATTTACACAAATATTTAGGGGGTTCCTATAAGTTTATAAGCAAGCTTCAGAGTCAATACTTTATCGTCCTTTGTATGAACAATTCAATCGGATCTAAGTCTCTTTATCGAGGTATGAGAAAACGGAAAAGAACAAGAGGTTCTGATTGATTTAAAAACCCTAAAGCACTATAACTCACAAACGAATGAACAAGTTGTATTAATAAATAAATGACCAGCGTTGTACCTTATTCAAAATTTGAATCTCAATATATCCGAGGAATTATATTATATATTATATATTATATTTTATATTTTAATTATATTGAAATAAGATTATACATATAATACATTAAGCATACATTAATACATAAATATAAACAGTATTACAGCGGGAAAATGAAATAGGCATATGAAGCCCTTATTAATGCATTAATATAAGCTCCACCTGCCTACTTCACTTTCCAAAAACTTCTCGGCCCTTTTTTCACTCTCGTCTCCGTTGCCAATCTGTGATTTTCATTTATAATTATTACCATGGGGGTTGCATCGAAATCGTTGACTAGCTTTCCAAATAAATTTATGGACATTAGATCTGTAATGTGATCTATTGTTAAGATAGTTCTTAATTTTGTTACAATTGTATTTATCAAACTAAATCCTCATTCGGCTTCTGCACTGCTAACTGCTATGGTGTTAACTAGTCCTTTGCCTTCAAAATTGCTTTAGGCAATTGAATATTTTGTAACTGCATGTTTACATCAACCAAATCACGAAATTCGTTGGTATCAATGTTAAATTTTAGAATTTCGCCTAATTTAGTAACTTTTTCTCCCCCTTTCAGCCAAAGTGAAAGTATTTCATCAAATGACCATGTGCAAGGTTTTATAACGTCAAAAATTTGTATAAATTTCTCATAATTATTATCAATATGTCTATTATTTAACTTTATATGGATATCACATAACAGTCTAAGCTTAATATTCTGGGGAGCACTACCCAATAAATTTTCTCTTGGAATAGATTTAAATTTATTATTGTTTTCGAACGGAACACATTTGAAGTCATCTGAAATAGTTAAACTTGGAACTTGTATTTCATGCTTTCCAAAATCAGTTTTTCGCATTTCTATTGCTCTTATTGAACGTCTAATTAATTTGTCGGCTCTCAATATATTAATTTTTCGTGATTGCAAGGCATTTTAAAGAATAGGAAGTTCTTCTAAAATGTCTATCATCAGTGCCAAATCTTTGATAAAATTTATATTAGCTAATCTTTTAGCCATTCCAGTGTATGATGCAGTATTGGCAAAATATTTATATAGCGCAGAATATGCTCGCCAGACGCAGTAGCAGATCTTAAGATGCAGGATGCCAAACCAGGACCTAACACGCGACCAATCTTAATGATTTCGATGTTCATTTCTTTGGCAACGGTTTCCAACTCATTTTGGTATTTGTTGGATTGATGATAAAGTGGTTGACATATTTTATTTCATTTCTAGCATCATCGAGAACTAGTTGCAAACGGTGATTTAAACAATGCCAGAACCACTAAATTAGGATACAGTTCAACCAATTTAGTGGCCACGTCAGACTTTCTATCACGTTAGGTACAATCAACCTCGGCATCCATTCCTTTGAAACATGTATATGTTTTCGGTTTATATTCCTAAGTTCTTTATTTGTGAACACTCTTGACAACCTTATTTTCCATCTATATTGCTCTGTAAATATTCTTAGTTGTTTCTCATTCCAGCAATCTGGTAGCTGACTGTCAATAGTAGTGTTTGCCGTGTTTGAGGATATTGGATCAAATTGTTCTTGAACTTCGGTGTTGGATTTTGATGTGTTAATAGAATTTTGACATTCAACTAGAGAACTCATTGATGTTACATCTGTTACGTCAACTTTGGTTATCTTTGAATTAACAAATGACAATAAGTTTTCTTAATTATTTATACATTTATTCACACTTTATTTTAAAATAAATTTATTTTTTTTCAGTAAAAGACAATAATATATTTTATATCTAACGAAAAATAAAGTCAACAATCAAGTGTACATTATTTTAACAATGCAATAAAACTAATTTTTGTCTTAATTGCATCTACATTTATCAGACACGTATCGCGGCGAGACGACCAAAAATCCGTAAAAACTAGTTTTTTGCGAAATAATTTAACAACCGGCTCGCGTGAGCCGGTGCGAGCCGGCTCAATCACACCCCTTGTAGTACCTAATATTTGTTTAAAGTGGTATAAAATTATTCAATAGTCAAAACGAAGATAAATAAATTTGAAATTAATAAAAACAGATCAAAAGTTATTAGTTGTATTGCTTGCTATATCAGAATTTAATCTCTGCAGAAAGTTGATTATTTTTCTGTAAAACTCAAACCTTACCCATGTTCCGCGGTCAAAGAAAATTCGGAAGTTTTTATCAATAAAGCAACTGAGAAATAGCCGCATTATTTCTCCTTAATCTCCCTAATCAGGTTTGTTTGCTTGACAGAAATGGAGAACCTTTATTTATATTACGTTGCCTTCTCAATTTCTCAGTAATCATGTTAGGGATTTAACATTAAAATAAGATTCGATAAAATAAACAAAAATAAATATAGTACTTAATAAATTGCAGAAATTAATTTTCAAATGTAAAATTATTATTTTGATTAATTTAATATTAAATTGAATGAGGGATTTTTAGAAATATTCGAGAAACTCATGAAAACTTATTAAAGGAAATAGAAATAAAACACAACGAATCATCGACATCTCAACGAAATGAACTTGAGGAAAAGCTCAGTTAAGTAAAACTGTATTATCAATAATAATAATAATAATAATAATAATAATAATAATAATAATAATAATAATAATAATAATAATAATAATAATAATAATATATAATAATATATAATAATAATTAATATAATAATAAGTAATAGTAATAAATAATAATTAATAATGATAAATATCATAATAATAACACTGATAATAATATATAATAATCATTACGAAACCCACTCAGACACACTTTTACTATTATATTAATCGACGATAAGTTCAATGTCATTGCCAGGTAGAAACAAAAAATCTATATGAATTTTAAATTGCTTATTCGAACAAAATTATAAAAGTAATCTTAAAAATTATAAACCAAATAATTTATTAATTTTAAAGATTTATTTCATTAAAAAATTCATATTTTTATTAAATTTAATAGTTTTTTGCATTCTTTAATAACATCATTTCCCATGAGTTTTCCGTGTACCACTTCAAATACGACAATATAAATACAAACACATCATTCTCTCCATATACACTACTCTTTAATCGAGTCATGCACAACATATTCAATGTTGTCGGCCTCATTTTAAAATAGTCGAATCTCTAAAAACTATTATTTATAAATAATTTCTCAATAAATGTTTAATATAAGTGACTTTATGATCTTTAATAGTATCCTCATAACTTTATCGAATTAAAATTCAAGCCGTAAAATTTACTTTTAAAAGAAAGTTACTTGACAGCCAATATTTGAAAATGGCTGATTTCATAATTTTTATGAATTGATAATTTGATAATTTATTTATTATAGGCGTTTCTACTCCATGAAAATAAGTTTATAGCATTCTCTCATATACCGCAATAAGATTTCACACATATTGAGATTAAAAATGTAATAACTAAAATGTTTAACCGTTATGCAAAACCCAAGGTCCGAGGTCTACTTGTGGTCTGATTATGTCTTGATTGCAATCATTATACAATTTATTTACAATATTTACATTATTACTTCAAAAAAATCAAAATATTATCTTTTGGATATTATTTTTTAAAATTATTTAATTATTAAAATTTCAATGTGAGTTGTTTTCATGGAGTAAAAATGGAGTAAAAGTGCCAAACCAACTTGGGTCATTGATTTCCATCAATTAAAAATTGGCTGTCAAGTTTTTTTAAATAAGTTTTAAGGCTTGAATTTTGATTTGATAAAGTTATGAGGACACTATTAAAGATCTTAAAGTCACTTTTATTAAACATTTATTGACAAATTATTTATAAATAAAGCTTTATATTTTTAAGTTTTGCCCACAATCAACTATTAATTTTCAAGGGTGGCCCACATCATTGGGAAGGTTGTATTGTACTCGTTAATATTATCAAAACCTTCAGTTGACAGTTATCAAGAACTTGAGTATGGAGATTAGGGGTAGTCATTTCTATGTATGTGGTATAATAATAACGTGTTCTATGAATGATAAAATATCTTATATTTATTATTATTATTATTATTATTATTATTATTATTATTATTATTATTATTATTATTATTATTATTATTATTATTATTATTATTATTATTATTATTATTATTATTATTATTATTATTATTATTATTATTATCATCATCATCATTATTGTTGTTGTTATTCAATCCAATTGTTTACTTATCCGTAATTGTTGCATTCCTAACGAAGAAGTTGCACGTTTCATTTACTGCTTCAATAGATTGACGAAGAGTCGTTAATTTTTCTCCGCTCTCATTATCGAGGTTGAGCAGCTACTTCAAAGTAATTATTGAGATAATTAATAGCTGCCTTCGTATGTTCCTTGAATTTCTGCTTGACTGTGTGTTTTGAAATTTTTATTGAATTTTTTTTGTGGTTTTTATTTGATATATTTTTCTATTCAATAAATTAAATCGTTTGATTCGATGGCCATCGATTACCGTGTAAGTTTGGGATGGATTTTGCACAATTTGTGTGAGTTTCGCACCTGTCAATTTGTGTCCCCCCAATAATCAAATGTAGCTTTAGTGATGAACCCGGGTTTTTGGAGTTGATGTTAGATTAGACACTTTTTAAACGAAATTTTTGAAATGTTTCCCATTACTATTCAAATTGTTTTTTACCATTTTTATGGTTACTTATATTAATTATTGGAAGGGTGTTATGAACAGATATAAGGTCGGAGGTTTGCGTGAATTTGAAAGTTAAATGTAGGAAATAGTGCTATCTTTTGCTGAATCTTTTAGGTCTGACCGGTGTAAGATGAAATTTTTAAATTATTAAATATTAAAAGTTTAATAAATTGTCAAAGGTTAATATATAAACTTAAAAATATAATAAAAAAATACTTAATAATTTTAAAATCATTTTGTAACAATGACAATTTAAAATTTAATATGTCCTATTTAAAGTCCTATGTCGAGTCTGACTTGACATTCAAATAATTGCTCATTTGAAGTTTCAGATTTCGTTGTATGTATTTTTTCTGCATTTCGTGTTAAGAACAAATATATGTGTAGAATGTAGATTATTTATTAAATAAAACCCAATTTAGTTCAAGAAAATCATATATACAAAAAATCATTAAAACAATTGCGAACCTGATGGGTAACTTTTTTTTACGGACCGCAAAGGGTTAAGATTAAGCTTATTATGTTCGCTCATATCCAACAAAAAATGTAATTTCTGCAGAAATTCAGAATTCTTTAGTTCTAGCTGAGAGTGGTATATCGTTTATCTTCTTTAATATTGCATCCTTATTTTTAAAAACATTATATAAAACTTCAGATACGTTATGCATGCAATGCTTGACAGTGGCGTAACTAGTGGACGCAGGAAAATTATTACTAAAAAAATATTTACAATCATTTTCTGAAACTTTTTTGCCCGCAGTTATATTTGCCTACAAACATAAAACTATCATTGAATAGCGGCTGCTGTGAATAACTATGTGTTAAACTTTAACCGAAAAATTTAAGTGGAAATATTTTACATTGCGCGGGGGGCCCAAATTTTGAAGTTCCACCACTAATGCTTGAAAAACGCCTTCTGAAAATCATTTACAGCTTTTGCAATTTCCAATGATAATACGAAACTTACTTCTGTCATGGTCAATACAGAATGAACGAAATTTGAAAGCCACAATGAAGATGTTTTGCAAATGATTCATATAAATATTAAAAATATTTAACAGAAAAATACAATGATGGACCTCCGAGTTTGAAAGAGTGTATTTATTATGGTTTTTAAGCTTCATCTGATAGAGCCGCTATTACTGTATATTCATATGGGAATATTTTTTTCACTGTTTTATGATATTAAATCTATGTTATTGTAATCTTTTATCAGTGACTTGGAAATTAATTTAGATGATTATTTGTAATCCTTGAATATAATGTTTTCTCTCGTTAAATTCTGGCGCCAGATTACTCTACTTTCTGTTGTTTCACTGTAATAAATTTCGAATTTCTTAATCTTTAATTACTGATATCGAATTATTTGTTTCAGATAGAAGCCAACAAGAGCTCCGCACTTTTCGGGCTTCTTTCGACTCTTACAGACAGTCTCTGATAAAGGAGTCAGAGAACAAAATTGAGATGGAAAAAGAACGCCTATTAGACAGTTGTAATCGTGATTTATCAGATAAGCTGAACAAACAAAGTGAGATATCCCGATAAAATTTGCAATTAAACAAAATGTATAAATTATTCAATGAAAAATATTTACTAAATATATTGCAATTATTTAATATTGAAATTTCCTCCTTTTAGATCTTAATTTGACTCGTTTGTAAGTAAATTTGTTGTGGATCGGATCGAAGGGTCCAATTTTTGTGTTCTTTCTTTTACCGTTTTATCTATCGGACTGTTTTTAAGAGTGCATTAAATTGTCTTTTGGATATAATTTTTTTAATAATAATTCATTTTGTTTGCAGAAAGGGAAATGAAATGTAATTTTCAAGTTGATATTGAAAACATCAAGCAAGAGCACTCGTCTGAAATGGAGAAACTGAAATCGAACCATAAAACAGAAATAGATGTACGTAAATATATTTATTAATATAGTATCAATTGTTATTTATTATTATTATTGTTTCGACCAGTCAGAAGGGGGATGACTTCTCTCTCTGACTGACTGTATGAATTCGGCCTCGCGCATGTGTACGATTGTAATGGTTATTGTGTCAAGCACACAGACGCGGGTGGGGTCGATTTTTTTGTCATTTTTGTCGCGTCTGTGTGTGCATTGTTATTAAAATTGATACCATGTTGGTGTGCGCACATAGACGCGGATAATGTTCGGAGAATTAACCGAATTTAGTATGTATTTTTTTTGGAATTGTGTGTTTTTTAATGAAATTGATTTTCCTTTTTCGAATATTAGAATTTTCTGGAATTTGGTTTAAAAAGGTTTGTCGTAAAAATCATTGTCATTTTGGAACGAATTTTGAATAAAAGTTCAAATAAAGATAAAGATAACAAAACTAACTTGAATAATGATCTCATAATTATATAAAATCAAAATTCAAGTCCTAAAATTACTTTAATTCAAAACTTACCTTTAAACGATTTTTGAAAATTGAATAAATGAAATTAAGTTAACATTGTCATATAATTGGTAACTCACCTCAGGTGGTGTGCACACCAACGTATACACCTAACCCGCGAAAGTTAACATTGTCTATAATTACGTTGGTGTGTGCACACCACCTGAGGTGAGTCACCAATTATATGACAATGTTAACTTAATTTCATTTATTCAATTTTCCAAGAGATTTATTGAAGAGAGGAGTCTGGATTATATGAATGCAAGGCGAGTTGCAGAGAATTTGGAGCTTTGATTTCAAAATGGTCAAACTTGAGAACATGTTTTGTTGAATTTATGAACTTGGAGTCAGGCAAATGATAAATATAAAATAAAGAATTTTCTCATTTGATTTATTCAATTATTGTTATTATTATTATTATTATTATTATTTTAATTATCAATATGCTGAAGGTCAAAAGACAATTAGTTGTAAATTTTTTTTGAATATTATTATTTTCATTTAGTTGTGATTAATACGCTTCTTAGCCTGTCGAAACATATAGCAATGTTTTATTTTAATATACTTATTTGGCGATTTTCTATTATTATATTATTATTATTATTATTATTATTATTATTATTATCATTATTAAACAAGTAAATGATAATATGATAATAATTAATAATAATAATAATAATTATTATCATTATTATTATCATTATTAAACAAGTAAATGATAATATGATAATAATTATTAATAATAATAATAATAATAATAATAATAATAATAATAATAATAAAACATTTTCGTTTCTCACGCTTGATTTATTTTTTTGCGTTCCGTATAAATGAGTTTTTATTTAATATAAACAATGATTCTTGGTTTTCAATAAATTAACTTTACTTTCCTCATTTCTCCCATATTTTTCGGATAACAATTGATACAGTTGTGGATATTTTGATAATTTGTTACAATTTTTTATTCATCTCAGATACTGAATCGACGATTTGCAGATGCTGTTGCTGTTGAGGATAAACTCAGCAAAGCTTTACAAGATGTTGAAGTAAGTATTATTCATAGTAATTAATATTAATTAATTTAATTATATAAATAATATTTATAATAATAATTATTATTATTATTCTATTATTATTATCCTTATTTTATTATTTATATTATTATTATATTTCCTATTGTTATTAATGATAGTAGCCGGTTTAAATTGACTGCAAATTTGAAAATTCAGAAATTCCAAAATTAGGATTTGGATATCCTAGATCAATGGTTCTCAACCCGTGTTCCGCGAAAAAAATGACATTTTATCTTTAAATTTGCATTTAAGATACATATCATCAAAAACCTCAATTAATTTTTTATAAGATGATTCAATAAGAAAGCCGTTACACAGATATATAAACATACAAATATAAAAGTGTTTTTATTGCTTGTTATTGTTGCGCGTGGTATTTTCTTTGCTTATAAGAAGGTATTGTTTACGTTTACGACAGATTTATAGTAATTTTTGATTAGTCACTTATTGTGGGCAAGTATTTTTTTGTCAGTGTTCCGCGTAAAAAAATCATGTGAATGGTGTTCCGCGCTTTTATATTAATTGAGAATCATTGTCCTAGATATAGGGGATAAGTTTTAGTAATCTAATTGGGGTAGCTAGTCGGTCAAGCGATTCTGTCGTGCTAGAATTATTTTGATAGTATGGATACGTATGGTTTTAAAGTTTTTTTCTTTTTTTCTCACTTTTAGTTGATTTTGTTATGCTTATTTTTACGAAATACTGGCATTCTAAAGATTCCATATATAATTACAATTATTTGTTTTTTTAATCTGATTTATTTGTTTCATTCATCAAACCTTTTATCCCATTTCTAATCATTATCTATATCAAAATAAAGCATTTTGATACATTAATAACTAAAATATATATAACAATACTGTGTCCAGAATTTCAATATTCCATCTTTTTTTCTTCTTCTTCTTCTTCTTCTTCTTATTATTATTATTATTATTATTATTATTATTATTATTATTATTATTATTATTATTATTATTATTATTATTATTATTATTATTATTATTATTATTATTATTATTATTATTATTATTATTATTATTATGATTATTATTATTATGAATGTGTTATATTTAGAAAAGGAAACGAGATTATCAGGTAAATATGAATTGTAAATAAGTATAATTTATATTTATAAGAAATTGCAAACAGAATACGAAAATTTGCACCAGGCATACTCCAAGGTCCGGAGGGAGTTGACCATGGCATTCAATGAAAATGAAAATTTGGTTAGATATTTGATTGGATAATATGAAACTGAAATCTTATTTTGACTATTCAGAAATCAGAAATCCAAGAATTTTCAGAAAGATTTGAGGAGCGCGTGAAAAGAGTTGACGATGATTATAAGCAGAGAATTGATTCCATACAAAACCAGATAGTAGAAATGAGGTGAAAATATATATAAATTATTAGGAATTTTAGTCTTGATTTAGGCGTGCATACATGGCGAAATGTGAAGAACTCGTCAATGAACGGAAAGAAGCTGATAAACGATTGCACGGTAAAATTGAATCTGCCAAAGATGTCATGAAAGTGATTAATTACAATTGTCGATATTTATTACGTTTTATACGTCATTTTAGGAAATTATCCACACCCGACAGCGAGCACGAATCAGCCTCGTGAGTTTGGAAAGTGATTCAGAAACTGAAGAACTTTGGAAAAGTCGAAATAAACCAGAAGAAGCAAAATCCTTTCTACCTTCTTTCGGTAGGATGCGAAATGACTCACAGAGACTTCCAGCTGATATAGATAACTCAAGGCCAGTTAGCGCGCCAACAACTGACCAGGATGAGAAAAATGTCAAGATGCAAAGCGTTTGGCTCAATAAAAATATTTTGTGATTTTCCCAAAAAAAAAATTTTTAGTTTTTGAATTTTATTTATTAAATCTAATAAAAATTGGAATTTCTCAGTGAAATAATAAATTTACAATGGTTAATCTGATTCCAAGGGTTTTTTCAATAAAACTAACACTAAGAAAATCTTATAAATCAGAATAGTAACAAAAAATACTTTTCTCCTCTGATATTTATTGGCGACTTGACCATTTTAGTGTTTATTGTAACGCTTAGTGAGGATTAGCGCTTTTCAACTAAAAGGGACTTTACAATCAAATGACCATTGGTTAAATTTATTATCCTGTCCAGGACCGGCGCTAGGAATTCAAACCGTTTCTGAATAAATTATATTGCTGTCTTTTTCGGCAATCTTATTTTTTTAATAGTAAAAACCATACTTTTAATGCTAAGTAATACAATAATACTGTGGAATTGACACAATAATCTGTCATTATTGTACGTCATTAGGGTTTCTGGATACTGTTTAACAGTAACAGTAAAACAGTTGTTTTTTCGTCAAAAAATCAAAAACAGCAAACAGCTGTTTTTTCATAACTGTTTTTAACTGTTTTTCAGTAAAACTTAAAGTTCACTGTTAAAAAATGACGGTTTTTCCCGTCATTAAGAACCAGAAAACACGTCATTCAGCGTTCTTTTCTCAATTTTTTCTGAATTGACCTGTCTCGCGTCATTTAATCGTCTTAACCCGTCATTTACGCGTCATTTATCTCGCGTCATATGCTAGGCAAATCAATGGACAGCCTTTGCCTAACATGCCACACAACGCGACCGCTTTTCATTCAAGGTCAACAGTCAATGCTTGTCTAGACGTCTAGACATAGCACCACTTTATATATAAATGAACAGCACTGGTTTGTGTTTATTTTCACATTATAAATAAGCATTGCAACTTTTACTGAAATAAATATTTTTACTGATTTAATTATTTTCGGTAATAAATCAACGATTTTAATTTGTTTTTATTGTTTTAAATGATTAATTTTCTATTAGTAATGTCTTCTGTTTGGGAATTTGCCACAAAACGACGGAATCCGCACAAAAAAGAGCTTTAAGGTCAATGCAATCGATGCAATAGCATAATTAAGTGGTCTGGCATTCAACGACAACTTTAAAAGAGACATCTACAGCAGCATGGCATCAAGTTTGATCAGGCTGGGGAACCAAGCACATCCAAGAATGGAATTCAGACCGAAAAGAGACAAAAAACTGTTGCTGACTTTTTTGAACGAGAATCTCTCAAAGAATTGTGTCAGACATGGCAACGGATGGAGTAACTATTCGAGCAATAACAAGAAATAAGTTCATTAGAACATCCTTAACACGCGATGGTCACAAATTGCCTGCGAATGAACTGATGTCATGAAACTATTGCACGATGATTTTGAAGAAAAACAAAAGAAAATGGTTGATGAGATTCAAGCGAAGGTTGCGAAAGGTATCAAGTTCAGCATGACCGTCAATGAGGCTACAACTTTATGTGGTCGTCGATATTTCGGAATTAATATTCATGACTATGAGAGAGATTCCAATAAACTTATAAGACAGGGCCTCGTGCGCATTCTCGGTTCTTGCAACGCTCTTAGCATGATTGAAATTCTTCGAGATCATCTCAAATCGTTTTGTATTTCAATGGAAAAAGATTTGGTTGGATCCACACAGGATGGAGCTGCAGTTAATCAAGATTTATCAGCCTCATTGATGTTATCGGTCAGTTCTGTCTCATCACGGTTTTACACCTTGGAGTATATGACACTGTACAAAAAGAATAAGAAATTGAAGAACCCATCATCATTGATGAAGATTCAAATGAGGAAGATAATTTTGATGAACCAACCGATTTTGAATTAATCAATGAAAACCATAATGAGATCGATTATCATGAAATACTCAAAAAGTCTCGCAAGATTGTCAAATTCTTCAAACATTCACCTGTTCGAAATCATGTGCTTTCAATCAAAAATCAAACAAATTCACTCTCGAGAAATTGAACTGCATCTGGATGTGAAAACACGCTGGAATTCAATCCCAACCATGCTTGAACCGTTAATTAAACCGAAGCATCAATTCGTGAGACTCTTCAGGATTTCCAAAACACTCGATCTGATTGAAAACTTTGATCTTGGCGCTCTGAAATCATTGCTAGCAGCAATGGAGCCAGTTAAGCTAGCAGTAGAGAATCTTAGCAGAGAGGACTCAACTTTAATGAGCGCGGATACAATTTTAAATTTTATGTTCACAAAAAAATGAAATTGCAGAGAAATTACTGGAAAATCTAAAGCAGCGAGTTGGTGAAAGACTCAATCCCGACCTAATGAATCTCTTACACAGCCTGAAAGATCCATCGATTGTGCCTTCGAGAAGCACGATTAATTTTGCAGGAAGTCTTGCAAAACGACTATTTGAAGTTGCTGACGAAGATACTGGCGATCAATTACCTCATGAAGAAATATCTGTAAATTTATCAATGCAGGAGGAACTAAATGCTTTGCTTCAAAAAAGTGAAACTACAGTCACGCCAGCTAATGATGCTGTCAGGTGGCTAAAGTCGGAATTTACACTTTTCAAGAACACTGGACAGCGAACTGAAAACCTACAAAAACTCTTTAATGCCATTTTGACCATCAAACCCACTTCCACGGACGTAGAACGCGTTTTTTCGGTCACCTCAAGTTTTTGCACAAAAATTCGATCTCGTCTATCAGATAAATCACTCCAAGCATTGGTCTTTTTGAAATATTATTATAATAAATCAAATAAATAATTAAAAGGCTTTAATTTCATATTAAAAAATTTTTTTCCTTACATTATTTAAAGTAAAAACAATTAAAAACAGTAAAACAGCTGTTTTTTAAAAATCAGAAACAGTTAAACAGCTGTTTTTTGAAAACCACTGTTTTTCAGAAACCCTATACGTCATAACAGTCTACCGACGTGATACACCTAATTCCGAAAGTTAAAAGTCTCTATACACCAAACACCACTGAGATACATTCTCTATACACCAGTTTGCACTGAATAAACGCATCTATAATATGGGTTGGTATGTACAACCCATATTATAGATGCGGCATTATTTGTGATTGAATTTTTTGTGCAGCAATAAATTCAGTAATCAATTGCCGGTTGATGTAACTGCTTATTTAGCTATTTTATTTAGCTATTTTAACTATTTGTATTTAGCAATTTTAGAAATGGCTTTCAAGTAATTTTTTTTATTTAAAGTAAACTTTAAGGTTTGAATTTGAAGTCAGATATATTTTTAAATATAAATAAACATTTTTAAACGGATTAATTAGTCGAATTTTGTCATGTTTTATTAAAAAAACTAACATTAAATTTATTAAAAATTTCAAGTAATTTTTTTTATTTAAAGTAAACTTTAAGGTTTGAATTTTGATCCATATAGATATGAGATAATTATTCAAGCTCTTATATGATACTTTTTATAAACATTTTTTATAATAAATTATTTTTAATTAATTTTACAGGATTGTTTTAGGATTTTTATGAACTTTTATGAAGTTATTTGGAATTATTTCGATATAATGTAAGTCAGATATATTTTTAAATATAAATAAACATTTTTAAAGGGATTAATTAGTCGAATTTTGTCATGTTTTATTAAAAAAACTAACATTAAATTTATTAAAAATTAAAGATAAATCTTACGAAATAATTTCTTTATTATCTATACAACTCAAAGTTGAGTGTTATATTATGTTTTAGATTATTATTTTTTGCGTGTGATATGAGGCTGTTATTTAATGGAAATTTGAAGAGCCCGAAAGAGTCACCGTTAAAACTTGTGGCGGGACAATCGGGGTGCGTGCTATATTTAACGATATTGTAAATACAAATAAAATAAAAATAGCAACGAACAATAATGTATAATGAACCAAAACTTTATTTAAAATAGAAAATGAATGACCTGAGTTTATACGATAGATGAACTATAAACTTTCCTTGCTTTGTTGTTTTGATTTCTTGGATATTTAATTTTTCTTTGTACAGTTTTCTATTTAATTTCTTCCTTATGGTCGTAATGACTTGTACAATT
>CAUHTR010006087.1:0-22665 GCA_959609185.1 Schmidtea polychroa
AATAAATATTAAAAAAATATATAGTGTGGGTATCTTAGGAAATAAATCTTGTATATTTTATTTATTTTATTAATTAATTATTTTTTAAACATAAATATGAAAAAAAAAATATTGAAACGGGTGTGGTGGCGAACCGGTAATTATCGCCACCAGTCTTTCGAACACCCCCGGATCGATTCTATAATGTGCACATTTATTTCTTGGTTGTTTTCGGACCTCTTTCGGATTCACTTTCGAATTCATTTGTACTTTCGAGCAGCACACTTAAAACGCCGATGAAATCGTGTTCGAGCGAGAAGCGAATAATAAGGTGTGCTGCTATTATCGAATTGATTCTGATGTATGAGTCTGGCCAGCTTGTATATTGGAAGAGATTCGATAAACGAAAGAGGTTGAAATAAAAAAAAAAAAAAAATGATCCGGATCAAAAAAAACTGTTGAGAGGACAGTGAAAAAAAAAAAAAAAAAAAATACCACTGTCCTCTCAGAGCAGTTTTACTATTTTCATAAATTAGTCAAATAGCAACTTGCTAGTTGACATCCTCAAGTTGACATCCCTAACGACCGCAAGCCGACAAACGTTTTTCATAGTTTTATCAGTATTTTTTTTCCCTGTTTTATTAATATTTTTGTTGTTTTTTTAATATTTTTGTTGTTTTTTAAGTTTTTATTTTGAAAGCAAAATGTCTTCGGAATAAAGAAATTAAAAGATATAGGTTTTTTAAGGTTTTAAGTGTTTTTTTTTACGTTTATGAGGGAAAAAATAGGTATAAAACGGGAAAAAAATAGGTATAAAACATGAAAACAGTTGGGAGGCTTGTGGTCGTTAGGGATAGATACACACTACTTCTGACTGGCAGTTTGGTTGGTGTTTTTTGTTCAACAATATTGTATACTTACCTGGCGCGAAGAGAAATCTTCGTGTCTCCTGCATAGTACTGATGAGAGCCAAAAGCTCAAAACTAGTCTACTATTGGGATTTGCACTGGGTATCACAAAGCTTGTACTGTTTATTTTAATAATAATAATAATAATAATAATAATAATAATAATAATAATAATAATAATAATAATAATAATAATAATAATAATAATAATATAATAATAATAATAATAATAATAATAATAATAATAATAATAATAATAATAATAATAATAATAATAATAATAATAATAATAATAACCAGTATGAAGAGTCAATTCTCACATCAATCTTTCATATTTTACACTTGATAGCATTCTAGTGTACATAAAATTAATAATGCATCTAAAAAATCAAAAATATGTGACAAAAAATATATTTCATCTAAAGTCTACATTTTTTTATGTAAATATCTTAGGCACTCTATTGCACAATTTTGCAAAGAAAAATCAGTATCAGAATTTAAAAATCAATGTAACACTTTTTGAACATGACTAAATATGTTACTTGAATAACATTAATAACATGCATTTGCACTGCAATATTAGATTTGCACTAAAACATCAATATTAAGATTTAGATCTAGATTTGTAAATATTAAGAAACGAAAAAGTTGTTTGTGGTCATCAAATGGCTTGCCTCGTCAAATAAAATGAAATAGCAATATGAAATTTTCAAAAATCTCTGTGATATTAGTACAAATAGATTATTGCATCAGTACCTTATTTGTACCTTATTTGTACCTTATTTGTACCTTATTTGTACCTTATTTTGCTAGATTCATTAAACTGCTGAAATTCAAGAAATTTTGAAATCAAATAACAATGTTTTCAACCTTATTGTACCGTATCGGAGTTAAACAGTTTTTTGATGATAAAATCATGTTTTAATGCTATAAGAATAAGAACTTCTCAGCTAAAAATTAAAGATTATCTTAATAAAGTAATGGATCAGAAACATAAGAACTCTAATTAGTGAAGTGGTTCTACAGAAATATGAAAAATTGACTGGAAAGACCTATAAGTAGAGAACTGCCTATTTAATAAATATTTAGTTTATATTAAATTCATTATATATATATATATATATATATATATATATATATATATAATTCAAAGAAATTTCAAAAATTCTGATAAAATAGAATACAATACAGAAGGGCAGAAAAATGTACACACTCGAATATAAAGTGCTATGATGATATTGGATAACAATTTTTAATGGCATACTAGTTTCAAGCTTATTAAACTTTTATCAATAATCTTAATTTGGTCACTTTATCAAGACGACCATTCCTTCAGATACCTATAGAAATTCTATAAGTTCAACTTCTTTAATACACTATCTGTCCTAATGGAACCATTTTTTTAAGACATGAGTTTGGACCTTTTTAAGCTTTTTAAGCTTTTTACTTGTAGAGGATATCATGCAGTATTTATTAGGCTTATAGTAAAAAATATTATCGTATTATCAAATTCCAATATCGAATAATATAAAGCAAAAAAGAAAATAAATAAATTAGCTTAAAATTAATTAATTTGAATTAGTTATTAGTGTAACTTTTTGTGAGATATTTTTAGTTTTGTTTTCAACTTAATTTCTCACAAACAAATATAGTGCAGCACTGCAATTCAGTAATTAAATTGAAAAGTTTAACTTATTTTTTATGTTGTATTAAAATGTCATATACAATATTAGCTATGCTGTTTTTGGTTTTATCTAATGACATGTTAGACCATGCTTCAACCTTCATCTGAATTATTTATGTGAATATCATGTAGAGTTCCCTTATATTCCATTTATGTTCCTTTATTTTCCATAGGGTAACTGAATATATTGTTGCTGAAAAATATATTTCTTTCACCAGACTCTTAATCCTTTAAATCGTGCCATATATAGATAAAACGTCCAAATGGTAGCAGTTTATTAAATCTGACATCGAATGTGTTAACCTAACTGAAACAGGCAACCTTTTTGAAAAGTGTTTAAGAACATTTTTCTGAATGCCACGAGAATGACATGCTGGAAATCCGTCTAGGAAGATCTTGGATTAATCCTTGTGCGTAGTTTGTTAATTTGAGTTAGAAGACTAACGTTACTGTTTATGTCGTTATCATTCATAAGAACATTAATGCTTTGAATTTTAGTATTGTATCTCAAAAGATGTTTGGTATATATGTTTTGAAAGAGGTCTAAAATGTCTTAAAGAGAACCATTGACACAGTAACTAGAAAAAAAATTCAGAAAACCGAAAGTTTACCTAGTAGAAAATATGTATGTATGTAAAAAAATTATTATGATTACTATGACTATTTTTGCAAATTTTTCATTTGTAAATTTCTATTTTCCTTCAAAAAAAATTAAATTAAGTAAATTTTTAACTGGATCATTACGAAGATTTCTGTTAATGGAATATCAAGTTTAATTGAATAAGGTTCGAAAATTCATTTAAAAGGTAAGTATAACGAGGTCCCATGGCAATTTTCCGAACATTGATATCAAAATTATTTATTCAAGTTTTATTTTTTCTCATTTTATAAATTACGTTATAATAGATTGTATTATATTTTTCCATATAATTTAAAACAAATATAAATCATGCAATAAATATTTCATTAATTAGAAAAGTCTAAATAAATAATAAATATTTATTTTAACATTATTAAGATAATCAAATGATCATAATCGAATAATTTCAATTTTAATTTTAGAAATAATGATGATAATGAGGATAATAATAATAATAATAATAATAATAATAGTAATAATATAAATAATAATAATAATAATAATAATATAATAATAATAATAATAATAATAATAATAATAATAATAATAATAATAATAATATAAAGTGATGATTTCTTGGTAGCAGCATTTATTATTTAAAACAACAAAATGATAATTTAAGCCTTTTGCTGTAAATAATGTATTTAATGAAAATTTTTTCGACTATAAGATAGATTGAGATAGATAAGATAGATTTTTAATAATATTCAAATTTATTAACAGACTTTTTAATAGCAACATTGAATTTAATTTTATCAAATTTTATTAAAATCAAAATTTATTAAATAAAAGTTACGTTTTATATTAAATTTTATAAAAATTATATATATGTATAAATATATTTAATGTTTTCTGTGTAGAGGTTGCATAAAAATGTGCAAATAAATTTAATGCAAAATTCAAACGCAAAGCAGGTGTTGGGTTTTTTATATTTAATTAAGACAATAATGAAAAATTTTATTGATGCACACTGACTCCAATCTTTTTCTTTGTTATCAAATCGATAAACTTCCAACACTATATAGATTTATCGATATCACAATTAAAAATTCAAAATATAATACTGAAATCGAAAATTTATAAATAAATTGTGAATAATTACAATACAATTATTCTCTATATGAACCAAATATCTGTAAAAATTTTATTTTCTTTAATTTTATAAATATGACATTTATAGATTGTATTATATTTTTCCATATAATTTAAAACAAATATAAATCATACAATAAATATTTCATTAATTAGAAAAATCTAAATAAATAATAAATATTTATTTTAACCTTATTAAGATAATCAAATAATTTTAATTTTAATTTTAATTTTAGTAATAATGACGATGAGGAGGATAATAATAAATAAGAGTTACGTTTTATATTAAATTTTATAACATTTATATATATATTCATTTATTGTTTTCTATGTAAAGGTTACATAAAAATGTGTAAATTAATTTAATGCAAAATTCAAACGTAAGGCAAGTGTTGGGTTTTTTATATTTAATTAAGACAATAATGAAATATTTTATTGATGCACACTGACTCCAATATTTTTCTTTGGTATCAAATCGATGAACTCACAATACTATATAGATGTATTGATATCACAAATAAAAAAAACAAAATATAATACTGAGATCCAAAATTTATAAATAAATTGTGAACAATAATAATATTTTGCCGTACATGCCAACAAGGACACAACGGCTATGAAATGCAATGGTGCCAGTAAAACAATTTTCCTTTTCTATGTTATCACTTAAGTTTATAAAAACACAATTTAGTAGCTAGCATTCTTAAAAATTCTGTTTGTAACTATGCTTTACGTGTCCTTGGTTTCTCCCAAATTCCTTTTTATAGTTACTTCTTTTGGGCTAGAGCTAAAAAATTGAGAGTTTGTTTAAATGTATCAGAAATATACAACTTGGAAACCACACCAATTTGAATCAAAATCTATGATTATACATCAAATAACACAAATTAAACCTTGGCAACATATTGAAGATAAATAAACATGTATAATAAAAATGTTAAACGCTAAAAGTTACAATCATCAACACAATTAAGGGAGAGACAACGTATTCGAAAAATCTGCCATTTCGAAAAGTAGAGAATAATAAATAAAACAAATAATTAAAAAAATTAAGAATGATTATTGGTTGTATTTTCATACGAAAGACCATAATCAAATTAATTAGGAATGTTATGGCTCGTATTTACATACGAAGGAGCTATGAAAAAAGTGCAAAATTTTAGAAAAAAATAAGAAAAATTATAAAATATAATTAAATAGTGATTATCAAAAATTGGTTAGAAATTTTCAACTTTTTAAATTTTATCCTTTCAGTTTTTGGATCTACAGAATTTATGCTCGTTGGATGGTAATTTTATTTTTATTTATGTGTAATGTTTATGGAAATTGTTATGTACTTTATGTTAATAAATCTTTACTTTTTATTTATTATTGTTCTTATTTCTTGAATGAAAGTACCAAAAATTATATACATTTGTATTTATATATATTTGACATTGAGTGTAAGTTGGGAGGTGGAGACTTCCAGAGTTCTCATGACTGATCTTGCGAGATGTGGTTTTGGTGTCCGGTTTTTTATTTATTATTTTCTCATTTTGAGATGAAAATTCAGGTAGGATCAAAATAAGGCATCCTAACAGAATAGTTAACAAAAATCCTGTCTCTGGAAAATAGACTTTAGAATTTCACACTGAGTTAATGATCATAATTATTCTCACGAACATACTCACAACGAGAACTATGCCAAATACATACAGTAGTGTAGCGTTAATTTACTTATTTTAATTTTTTTAACTGTAATTACGATTTGAATCGTTATTTTTTATCCGGACGTATTTTTTGTAAATAAATAAAAGAAACTATATAGAGTAATTATCTATAGCAGAGCTTTCCAACCGGTGTGTCGCGACACTTTAGTGTGTCGACAGCTCTGCATAGGTGTGTCAAATGAACATAATGAAAGCCACAGAGTCCCTTAATTTTATAAACTTTTTAACGATTGTTAGACTGAAATACAATACACATATATAGTCCGTCGTGTTTTAGCTGCAAGAACACTTGTTTACCCTATTTATTAGTTAATCGTTGGAATTCGATATTTATATTTAAATATGTTTCATTGTCTCTTGTATAACGGTTTACCATATGGCGTAAGTTGTATGACGTCTGGTTTTCTGGTAAAACTGATTTGCTGTGTCGCGAAATGATGGAAGTCTAAAAAGTGTGTCACAAGCATGAAAAGGTTGGAAAGTACTGGTCTATAGTAATAATTTACTATAGAAAAATTACAAATTTAAAAAATCGAAAAAAATTAGAAGCAAATATAGGCGATAAACCCGAGAAGAAAATCCTATTGCACATTCTAAGTTGCCCCGTTTATCTAATATCAATTCTAAAACTATTAGAATGGAATTCAAATACTCAATTGAAAGTCTAACTTCGTCGGAAAGAAAATCTAATTGTAGATCCAAATTTTCTCCAAATTATTAGAAAGGATTCCAAATACTCAAGCGAAGGTCTAATATTATCATAAAAAACTGTAGGTTATATATTTTTTGTATAATTAATAAAAGTTATTATTGTTAACGTTTCGGTTCTTTTCATTTTTTTGTAATATATTTGTTGATAGTTGTTGCCTACATACATAACACACGCACTCCAACTGTCTCAAACAATTATTTTTACGGATACTTTGTTGGAAACTACAATTTTCTCCCACAGTACATACTAACCTTATAACCGAATAAGTATTCATAATACATACTAACAATCACTACAAAAAGATTTTAGAATAAAACTTTCAAAAAGAAAAAAAAGGGTAGAATCCATGCTCAAATTTTTGAAAATAACGTTAATTAACATCAAATAAGGAGGACCATAATGAAATATACAAGAATGAATAATAACCAAACAAATGAATGTGTAATGAGGACTAGTTCTAGCAGTGGAGCCCACCTGCTCATCGATTTTCAACCGCTGTGTACATTACAAGCATGTTCGCTGTCATGAATACACGAATGGAAAAAATTTAATAGATATATAGGCGTTTAGCGAAGAATCGACGATAAGTCAAACAGCAACCCTATAGCAGTGAAATAACACATTTCCTAAGCGCCAACACTACACCCAAAATTATTTTAACAATAATATCCTTCATGTCAGCCCATCTGTTTGGTATGGAGGTATTTTTTTAACAGCTGTTGTAGGTATTTTTTAATCAATTTATTTTAATCTTTTATATGTTTATTCTTTTACTTTTGGCTTCTAGATTCCAAGATTATGGTTTTATTTAAATTTTATTTATTTTATTATTTATTCTTTTCATGTTTATTTGCTTGTTTCAACTCCCTTAAAATAACTGCCAGGTGAGGATTAATTTTTATTTATTTATCTTTCTTAAGAAACCCAAACACAAGTAAAACTCAAAAATTTAAATTACAAGTAAAATTATTTAAAAATTAAATAATTAAAAATAAAATAAAAAAACAAATAAAATGTTAAAAATGAATATAATAATTAAAATTTGATGGGGGTCCCAAGTGTGAGGTGCGGTGGCAGTCTATCAAATAGTTTATTAAATAATGCATTAAATAGATAATTTGATTTCCTAGACCTCGGGAACCACTGTGGGGAGTTAATAGTTTAATTCAGATCATTTAATAACAGCTTCTTTCTAACCCCTTTTTGGAGATGATTGGTAATTCACGTCTCTAATGCATCGGTATCGTTAAAAATTGGTATCGTAAACTTACACAAATTATGTCAGTGAATACCAAATTGGTATTGTGCATTTTTGTGATTTGAAATAAACATTTTTATTTGTTAGATTCTGAGTCATTTTGATGAAAGAGACGCGCAGCTTCAGTGCTAAGTGAAATCCTACGAAAAATAATTATAAAACCCAACACGTACAAGCGGAATCAACTATTATTATTTTGTTATAAAGTTTTAAATTGTTCAACTTAAGTAAAAAAATGCAATAGGAAATATTTTCAATGAGATTTAGTTGTAATTGATTTTAATGATCGTAATTATTGACTAAGGTGTATTTCACGGTTGATTAATTCCGGTGTTGAATTTCAATTAATTATTAATAAATATTGCCCTCAATTTAATGGGCGTGTCTCACTCGATCTGTCTTTTCTTTGAAAAATGTAAACTTGAACTATTAAGGATAAAAATAATTTCAATCACACAAAAATCTCCACAGAAATTTGATTCTGTGAAATGTTATATTAAAACTGGTGAAAGATGAAGAAGTTCTAAGCTTTTAATGATGATGAAAAATATTTTGAGAATTTATATTATCATATGTCCCTATATTCGTAAATAAATTACAAAATTCCCAAATGTATATTCAATAACGCAATCATTGTCACAAATGATCCTATTAAATAAACATTAAATAAATTGACTTTTAGTCTTCATGTGCCGTATTTGCACAATATGATAAAAGAATCAGTGAAGGCCGAAATTTGAAAAGTAATTATGAATTGTTCTGAATGCTGTTCCATGGATCCCTCTCGCGTCAAATGAGAATATGACTCGCTAGATGTCATGGATGATTGGAGTAACTTTAGAGTTAACTTCCAATGTGACCCATTTAAATTGGATATCCTTTTTGACTATGATAGATTGTGGACCAAGCAGGTTCGCTATCTGGAGAAAGCTAGCAAAGAAAGATTCTTGAAGCATTTCAATGAATTTAAAGGAAAATTATTATAGAAATGTATCTGGGTGGAGTTTGGTGTCAGAAAACAATATGTACAACTTATTTAAGAGCAACAAATCCGTTACATTTGCCTTTCATGGCAGCAGCACCATTTGTAGCACAGGAAATAATAGTTTCTAATGGAATATTCTTTTTCATGAAGTTATTACTTACTTTGATCCACATTTAGTATTTCCTTTCAATGAGGTGATTATCTCCCATAAACCTGACATAACCTAGCAAATGTGTTTTCTATAAGATCATTAATTTTCTCCTCTGAAGCTGAAAGATAAAATACAAATTTATGAAGTTTTTATAATGTTTTTTTAATTTTTAGGAATTATGTATTATTAAAACAAGCAAGAAGATAAAATAATATTTATATTATTGTTTGTTTCTTTCAAATCGAAAGAATGTGAGAGTGATAAAAACACGTTTCAAATTCTGTTTTTCTATATGTTTTGATTTTTAATGGGCATGCCGATTTCGTCAAAGATTTTAATGAGAATAATAAACATTAAATTGATGAATTACAGAGATCATTAATTTGGCAGCTATTTATGACTTTTAAATTTGTTTTTTATTATTAATAATGTTTGAAAGATTCGTTTTATTCATATGTATTTTATTTTGAAAGATGTTTCAAAGTGAATAAAAATATTTGAAATTTAACGAAATTATATATCTATTTTAATAAAATTTATTAATATTTTTAACGACCCTATAATAAGCCGCGTGGTTCAACATTTTTAAATAAATTTTTCCCTGACTCTTAGATTTTTTTGTGGCCTAGAAGGCCCAGGGCTCCTGCTGAAAACCGCTGATTTATTGTGATTTACATACGAATTACTATTATAGATGAATTTATCCAATGAAATTCAGATCAAATATTTGATAAATTAATTAATTATTGATTTTCTGTAAATTCGCATTTCTGTGCCTTTCACATGTAATTGAAGCAATTTTTTATTTGATGTTTCTATTTTATTTACTATTTGTCATTAATTCTTTTCCTGATCCATTTGTAAATCTCTATTTCTTCTGATTTTAAATTAATTAAAATTAATTAATTAATTAAATAAATAAATTAAGGTTGCATGCTTCAATGGAATAAGTAGACTTGTAACGTAAAATGAGAAACGCCGTTATAGTGTAATGAAGAAAAAAATCTTTTATTGACTAAATCTACCAGTATAATTGTAATTTATTATCTTTTCTAAAAACAATGTTTATAGAATTAAACTTTTTTTTATGGTCAATCCTTATAATCTTTTTAGAAATATCATTGATAACTGACTTTTGTTTTGTTAAGTGAAAACAAAAATTGATTAATGTGAAATTTTGATATTTTTAATATATTTTTATTTATTTTTGTTTTAATATATTAAATATACGATTCCTTTATAGTTACACTTTTAGAAGAAACCAATAGAATCAAACAATGCCACATGTATCTTATCAAAAATAATTCAATAAATAATGACTCCATAAATTGTTCACTTTTGTTTCAAAAATAAATATTGATTTGTAATAAAGTATATTTGATCAGATCACGGTTTTAGATTTCAAAATTCATTGAATGAAATGTATTCATAATAAAATCTTTACATAACTTTGGCATTGAATAGTATTTCCTTATAATTTTCTTTATTATTATATTAATATTATATTATTATTATTATTATTATTATTATTATTATTTATTATTATTATTATTATTATTATTATTATTATTATTATTTTTATTATTATTATTATTATTATTATTATATTATTATTATTATTATTATTATTATTATTATTATTATTATATTATTATTATTATTATTATTATTATTATTATTATTATTATTATTATTATTATTATTATTATTATTATTATTATTATTATTATTATTATTATTATTATTATTATTATTATTATTATTATTATTATTATTATTATTATTATTATTATTATTATTATTATTATTATTATTATTATTATTATTATTATTATTATTATTGTTATCATTATCATCATGTTAAGGGGAATAAAAGTTTAAAAATCTTTATAAGAAAAAGATATTTATTTAAAGCAATTATTAAAGAAATCCAATGACGTTCCAACATATTTTATAATAATTCGTTGTCGAAAATTTATTATTCATTAGAATAGCAACCCGGATTTTTTAATCGCGGCTTCAAAGATTTCATGATTATCAATTAACGTAATGAATTGGGTTCCATTTTATTCCACCTTGCTTTTAAAATATCGCAAAATTTCTCATATAGAGAATTTAGATTTCAAAAAAACTTAATTTGTTATCAATCAAATAAATAGTTTAATTTTAAATTTACAATTAATTTTTCGTGTTTGAATACAGGTAACCCTCCTACAACGCGGTTTCGTTACAATGCGATTCTTAAAATACGGAAATTTTCCTACAACGTGGCATTTTTACGGAACCTATCTACCGCGTTGTAGGAGGGTTACCTGTATTCATATTTTGTACATGAAATATAAATTTTTAAAGCAATTTTATTTATAAAATCTAACAATATAGCCACTAAAATGTGGAAGGATCGATCAAAACGTATTCTAACTGTTGGGAATATTTTGAAAACTTTGACAAGGAAACATCGAAATGTCAAATGTGCTCAAAATATTATATCATGCAAAGCCTCATCAAAGTGTGAAGTTGAAATTTGGCCGTTTTGCCTTTTTTGCAATTTTTATAATAGAAAAACGACAATATCGATAAATGCTCGAGATATTTCTTTTTTTTCTAGATTTCTGGAGAACGACAAAATGTCGAGAAATGTTCAACTGTGAAGATAAAACAACGTAGAAAAATCAAATCCATAGAGATCGGTAGTAAAACAATAAAATTATCTTAATTTATTAAAATACCAGAAAATTTAATTCTCTAAGCAACTGCATTTTTAATCAAGATCAACTTTTAAAAATTCATTAAAAATAAGCAAAAGATTAAATAATTTCATGAAGTATTTACATATTTATTGTTTGCATCTGAACAAAATTATTTTTCTTTGCATCTATTGAAATTAATGTTACGTAACTTCAGACATTATTTCATGTCATATGTAATAATAATAATAATAACAATATTAATAATAATAATATAATAATAATAATAATAATAATAATAATAATAATAATAATAATAATAATAATAATAATAATAATAATAATAATAATAATAATAATAATAATAATAATAATAATAATAATAATAATGATATTAATAATTGTTTTCGTCTAAAACAAGTCAAAAGAATCTTTCTGTAATTGATCGTATCACACGCTCTATTTTTACACAACCATTGTTTATCAAACCATTTAACGTGTCCAATAACTTGAGATTGAGTCATGATTGAATTGGAAACATTGGATAATTGTTCAACACTTTGCCGAATAAACATTTGAATTGAGTTGATCTTTTTAAGAGTGCGATTAAATAGAATATCATATTCATAAGTTGGCAAGTTTATCTTTTTATCGCTAATGTCATAAATGATTTCAGATAATTCACAAATATCTTTAAATCTTTGGGGAAATTTCATAAAAATATCTTGGAATTCCTCTTCCGTCATTTCATGATTTACAGAAATTAAATCGTTGATTTCCAATCGTTTTGATAAACTTCCATTAATAATCTTCGCTATATTGCTCATTGAAATACGACATTTCAAACATTCATTATCTTCCATATATCAAATTTCAGAATACAAAAAAATCCAAATCCGCAAATTCGTTTAAAACAATTTCTCTTTCAGCAGAAAACAAATCAAAACATTTTTCTAGAATTCAAATCTGGCATAAAAAACAATCTTTTAAACAAAGACTTCTTCCAACCAAAATAATAATCAATTTTAATCTACCATTCTAAAACTCAAATCAAAATTAAAAACTATCACATCAAAAAACAACCTAATTAATAATAATTAATTATAATAATAATAATAATAATAATAATAATAATAATAATAATAATAATAATAATAATAATAATAATAATAATAATAATAATAATAATAATATAATATAATAATAATAATAATAATAATAATAATAATAATAATAATATAATAATAATAATAATAATTGTTTATTCATCCTTTGAAGCCTGGTCCTTATTATAATCATCCACGTTTCTCGACACTGATCAGGGTATCTATGCTGACAGAACAACTCGTACACTTCATCGGCCACCTCATAATCTGACAGACAAATGGAACCTGTATCATTAGCTGCGGTGATTTTCTTGACTTGAAATTTCTCAATATCTGCCTCATTTGCTGGTGGAGGACCACTCTGTTCAACTTGATTCATAATACTCGTTACAAAATTGTCGAAACTTTGATCTGAAAATATGTAATCTGATGAATCGGATCTAAAATCCAGCGGCAGCAATCCACCAAATAAATTTGATATTAGTTGGCCAAAAACACTATTTCTGTTATCAGGATCTCTTGGAGTCATAAAAAAGGAACCATCAGTTTCGTTTGTAGTACTTCCAACAGGAACATGACGAATAATATGAAAAACATTCAAGGCATCATCATTATTTTCCATTGAGTTATCAGATTCAATTCTTTCAATAAATCCATCCTTGCACGTCACACATTTACCATCCTGAGATATGTGAACGTCCTTGTTGCATTGAAGAGCATAGTAATTATCGTTATTAAGTGAAGTCATTAAAGAACCAAAATCCGAAAATCAATTTTTTATTAAATCCAATAGAAAATCCAAAACACAAAAATCCTTTTTAAATTTAAAACCAAAATTCCACAAATTCTAGAATTCGAAAGCTCGAATAAAAATCAAAATCCCAAAAATCCGATATCAATCAAAAAACACCAAATCTCACCAAATCGAAATATCATAACACCATTGTCCGCGTACTGTGTGCGCACACAACAATCCAAAAAGTAAAAAGCGCACACAGACGTGAGAACCGATAATTAATCATCCTCCCCCCCCCCTTGACACCTTGGTGTCAATCTCAAATCCCCATTAACTTCTTCTATTATGATCAAGCATAATTTGGAGATACATCTCAATATCTCCTTTCTTTTACATATAATTATCATCGCACATAATTTTCTTTCTTCTCCAGGAATCGCTTCGATTACCCTCCCATTGGCCACTGCAACTTCCCATTATGCCGCATTTTCAAGAATTTATTGATTTGCTCTATTTTCCGTGTCAGTTTATCCCTTTCCCTTCATTTCCTGCATTTCCCGTGTCAGTTTATCTCTTTCCCCCTTCATTTCGCTCATTTCCTTCGTCATCCTATCACTGTCAGCCTTCACCTGGTGAATGATTTGCACACTTCCATTCAATTCTTGCCATTTTCTATCGACAATTTTCATTTGTTGTTCCAATTCCAATTGATTGATAGATTCAATTCGCTCATTTACCGAATTTGACCGTATCATTTCTGCACCTGTCATTTATCTCGATATCCATCTGATCCAATTTGATCCACAAATTATTATTGCTATTTCTCATCATAGCTTTCAGCTCTTGATTTTCTTGCTTTATCGCATTGATTTCATTTCTTAATGATTCAATTGCTTCATCTTTTCTCATATCATTTATCTTTAGCTCATTCAAATTATCCTGATCCTCAGTTCGTAAATCTTCCTTTTCAAGCCTTTTAGCTAAACTTCGCAGCCGACTTTCTGCCATTTTATCACTATTTGGCAAAGATGTTGGTGACTCTTTCCATGGCACTTTCACCTCGAAAATGTCCGTCTATTTTCTTCATCTCCGATTTTGTTTCCTCATAAATCGCCTGGTCTTTCGCTGCAAATGTATTTTCCTTTAAGCCACTTTCGTCAATCTCCCAAAATCGTTCCATTTGTCTTGGCAAATCATCGCGATTACCAAGGAACGTTCTTATGAAATTGCTTTGATGATTCTAAGTTCTTCCACTGAGGTTCTTCCAACACATGTCCAGCCAAGTGGAGTTAAACGGGCAATCAGTTCATCCAACTTACCATCGATTTCTTTGAGTGCTCGTTGAAGCGTTAAATAATCAGCGCCAATTGCACTTCAACTGCCTGTCTTTTGTCTAGAATCGGAAAATGGATGCCCTTCAGGTGAGTCCACTTATGTTTTTCTCTTGCCCAATTTACTACCCTCATTTCTCCCGTGATATTTTTGACGGCCAGTGCGTTGAAGTTTTTCGTCAATCCGCTGTCATTACTAATTAACTTCATGGTCACTGGAGTAGCCATCATTTGTTGGACATTACCGCCGATAACCCCTATCGGTGTCCTCTTTTCAACCCCTTTTAAACCAAGCTCCTTTAAAATTCTTATATTGATGTAGCTTACTGAGCTTGCATCATCTAACAGTGCATTGACTTTTATTTTCTTGTTCCCATTTTCCAGGTAGATTGGAATTGTTCTTAAACTAAGGTAAGGTCTTAGGTTTTTCTCGTTCATCCCTTTCTGGGTCAACATCGTGTTGTTACCTTTTTCACTCTCCTCACTGATTTGTCTTTCATGTAATAATTCGTTGTCTTTGCTTACATCCGGTAACCTTGCAGAAAGATTCTTTACGACATTCCTTGGCCATGTGATTTCTTTTGAAGCAATTCCTGCACAGTTTCTTTTCTTCGATGACTTTCTTTTTCTTTTTGAAATTGTGAGTTGCTTGAACTTGTCACATTAGTCTAGGTAATGTTGACCACCACATTGTACACACTCTGACCTATAGAAGTTAGAGTTATTCGCCTGTATGACCGTTCCACTTTTAACTCTGCCATCTGGTTGCCCCGTAAAATGCGTCCGACCTCCTGGATTGAAGCTTTCTCTTCCTTTAGACAAACCTTCTACTCTTGGCCCATCATAAGTCCTGGTGCTTGGTTGAGTCCCATACACGACCTCGTTAGTGGACCTTAGGATCTCCGCTTCTTGTATCCATCTTCTCAAATCCTCTATCGTTTCCCGCAATTCCTTTTCTATTTTGTCTTTCTTCCATTTATACACAAGATTCGTCGTTAACTTGCTCAAACACTTTTGAAAAAGACATCCAGTTTTTAACTCGGATTCTTTCCTAGTGGATTTAAATCGAACGGTGACTGTTTCTAATAATCCAACAAATAAGTCTAAATCCTTCAAATCTCCTTCTCGAATTGGCCTGAACTTGTCCATCTCCTCTAACATTGATAAATATATCCTTTCATCCCCACCATATCGCCTATCCAACTACTCTTTTGCCATTTGATAGGCCTCTGCCGAATATCCTAGATTTTCAATTAACTTTAATGGCTTTCCGTGAAGGTACTTGTGCAGGTGAAACATCTTTTCAACCTCATCACCTTCCGCTTCGTCAACACACGCAGTAAAAGCTGCTTTCCATGGTTCGTACTTTTTCATCTTGCTTTCAAAGACGGGGTATTGTAATTTTCTGTAGACTTTCCAGTTTTCTTTTATGCACTGACTTATTTTTCTTGATTGTATCATCATTCTCATTTTCCTTCTCTTCCATAAAAGATTGATTTGCTTTTCTTTCCATCAGTGCCCCAATCATTTGATGTTTTTCCTCGATCTCATGCAGGTCTTTATCTAAGATTGCAGTAATGTCCAATCTTTGCAATTTTTTACAGATTGTTCTCAGATCCCCTAATTCTTCATCTACACTCTCCTTTTGATCTTCATATTCCTCCAACCATTCACTAACTTCCTTCCCATTTATATCATTGAGAATCTTGTTTCTCAATCTCGATAATTTTCCTTTTTTCATTCTCTTTTTCCACAGTCCTTCTTCTAAAATCTCTTCGTCATTGCAACCGCACAGCCTGAGTGACAAATGAAGTGTCGAACCTACTTGTATGCTATAATCGTTCAATATTCTTTTATTTTCTAATTGCTTTCCTGCGTATACTAACATTTGATAATTTACCGGAATTCCTTCTTTGTCTTGAATTTTTCCTTTTACCTTTTCAATCGTGTCATTCAATTCAACGTCAATAGTAATTGTCTTACCAGTCAGAGTTTTGATAAATATTTGCTTCCTACTTTTCCATCGAAACTCAAAACCCATGAAAGTTTTTCTAGCTTTAGAATTTTTAAATTCTCATATAATGCCATCCACATAGAGAACGAAAGTAGAAAACAGAATCCTAATTTGACCCTACCATTCAACGTTCGCATATAATACAGGAATATTAGACAGTTTAAGAGTAAAAATTACGTGGAACTTACTTGGAATATTTTATTGAATGAAGGTTAAAATAGGAATTAACATAATCTTTAATCAATCTGTTATTTTATTGTTGATAATTTTACATAGTCCCTTAACCTTCAGTTTGTGCTTAGGGGTCAAATGGACTCCAGTCCATTTAAAATGCGATTTAAAAAAAATTACGTCAAGTAAAATAAAGTTTAATTATTTTTTGTTGGAGTTTTTACTATTACTTTATTGTAATTTGTAAAAATTTAAATAAAAACTAAAATCTTGTTCGTTTTCCTTAAAATATATATATATCGAAATGTATATGGGTCCGATTGGCCCATATGTTCTTATGCCATCCTATTATGTACAGAGAAGTGACAATACGGTGATTATATCAATATTTTTGAAGAGCTTTCGTTAGATACCAAAAGCATACAACAAATATTTTAAAGATTTGTTTTTTATAAGTTTGGGAATTTTTTTTCTTTACAATACTGCTATTTCCCGCTCTTTCACTTCAGTTAATATTAATCCATAAATAATTCGCATTATATTGCAGCATATACAGAATTTTTCCAAATAATTTCAAATTCGTGTAATATCCCAATTAATATTTTATGCTGCAATTCATTCACACAATATTAGATCAAGAAATAAAAAAAGAACATAATATGGATTTGGAGATCCTATAAATCAAAAGTCCTTTATGCCATATCCGGGTTGAAATGTATTGAACATTTTTGCTAACTTTATGATTGATTGTTTTATCATTTTGTAATGTTTAGTTATTTCTGATTTTGAAAATCTATGTATATTAATATATATTTACTTAATATTATGGGAATTTATAACGGGAAGTAGTTGAATTCAGCCGAGTCACCAGTAAAATCTGTCTTGCGGCAGCTCGATTGTTTGTATGCAGGTATGCGTATGTTGTTTAATATGAATAATTAAATAACTATAACTTTTAACGATATAACTTTATTCAAAACAATTACTATAGAGATCTTATTCTGTTTCCTTTGTGCGAAAGGTGAAGCAAAATTAAATTTAATTAAAAAACATTTCAATGTTATATAAAATGTTAATATTGATTAATTAATTTTATCGTTGCATTTAATTATCTTATGAATGTTACTTATTATAAAATTAAATTTACACCATAACCCTCACATTTATAACATTTGATTCAAATTTTAACTAACCTACAAATTTTCAATCATTAAGGTATATCAAGCTGTGTGCCTGAATTTCAAAAGACTCAATGCAATACATTTATTTGTCAACACGATTAACAATTCTCAAAATTGATAAAATTCTTTATTTTTGTTACTAAAGTTAAATGATCCGATGAGAAATCACTTATCCATAACTAATATGATTCTGCAATCATTCAAACATTCAAAATTTTAAAGCAGTTTTCTTAAATAGATCATGTTAACAGCCTCAAAGTATATGAATCCTTTAAATCCCACCATTTAGAATATTTTTTAATTTAGGTTTTCTAACATTACGTTGATGTCGACCCTAAAAATAATTTGGATGTTTCAGAAGGTTTGTAATAAAAACAATTTAGTTATATTTATACAATATATTCAATTCATTGTAAGTAAATCATATAGTTAAATAAAATTCAATGAATTCGACGTTCACAGATTGTTTATTTCTTACGTAATTTTTAGGAGTTCCTGAACTGAAACAAATACTTTAAAAAATATATAACAGTTTTTTATTACCAATATTATAATAAAATTAACTTAGTGTTCAGTGAGTTCGACGTTCATATAATCCGAGTATCCAGGCCATTGCACTGTCCGTGTTGTCGACTGTCTCAACTAAGGTTACCACCTCTCTGGGTTTCAGTGAGTTATCTCCGAGCTCCGGGTTTAACTATTATTTCTTAAGCCAACGTAAGTAAAATTGAATATGCACAAAATTATGTCAAATCTGTCTCACGGTAGCCGTTATAACTAACACTCTTTCGAGCTACTGCGGAACGATAGATGCGTACATTTGATTGCACCGTTCATATTAGCACGACGCGCGAAAGCACGTGGATAGAGAATCTCTTTTCTGTCTGTTCATTCAATGCTACATTGATGATAGTTTAGTCTAGTTTGATAATCCGTGTTGATTGAGAATAAGTGGTCAGTTATATTGATAGTTAGTTTACATGAAATTAAATTGATGCTGATTTTAATAGGCTGATAGATATTTTATTCTATCAGGACTAGCTAAGACTACCACCTCTCCGGGCGAGACCCAGATCTGAGGTGGCAACCCTAGTCTCAACTTGTAACCCAAATTACTTGAACTTAGGTTCTTGTGTTCACATGCATAAAATATTTAGTTTCTAGTTTATATTGAATATATAAGCTGAATTGTAAATTTCAATGAACTCACTGACTCAAGAATTTCATTGTCAATTCGTATAGAATTTTATTAGTTTGTTTTATTGTATTTTTTCTGACAATAATATAAAAATATTAAAGCGAAGTATATCATAATAAATTCATAGTAACATTAGCATCTTGGCAACGACTATTACTACAAAACAATAAAATATATCTGTACAATTCTTCGAATTAAAAAAAATTTCACGAATGTGTTTTATAACTTAATGATTATCAGCAAATACAATCTAATTATAGTAACCAATCGTAATCATCGAAAATTTTGATTCGTTAAATTTTCACTAATAAAAATATTACATATTCGAACTTGACTGTCAATTCGAAAAATTGCTTGTTGAAAATAAATTATACAGATTACAATCGATTGAAATACACACGCACACACATGCAGAATTTTTTTATCTAGGTAACAAATACAGTAGTAATATCGAAAATAAAATCAAACTGTTAAATGAAAAAAAGCAAAAACTTTAATTTTATTTCACAAATTGTTAAATAAATCAGCTTTAATTTGAAAACTCTGCATGCTAGATCGTCTCATGTTAATTTTCTTCATATTCTGTTGTACTTGAGAAATTTTCGATATATTTGTCATACTGAATCGTTTCAATTCCAAAGATGTGAATTTAATGAAACCGGTTGTGTTGTCATTTACATTCGGTAATTTCACTTTGTACTTTCTAAAATTTGTTTTACATTTCGCATTAGAAAAGAATGTTAAAACTGCAAATGTTTCTTTTTAGGGAAAATTTTTAGAACNAACCAATCGTAATCATCGAAAATTTTGATTCGTTAAATTTTCACTAATAAAAATATTACATATTCGAACTTGACTGTCAATTCGAAAAATTGCTTGTTGAAAATAAATTATACAGATTACAATCGATTGAAATACACACGCACACACATGCAGAATTTTTTTATCTAGGTAACAAATACAGTAGTAATATCGAAAATAAAATCAAACTGTTAAATGAAAAAAAGCAAAAACTTTAATTTTATTTCACAAATTGTTAAATAAATCAGCTTTAATTTGAAAACTCTGCATGCTAGATCGTCTCATGTTAATTTTCTTCATATTCTGTTGTACTTGAGAAATTTTCGATATATTTGTCATACTGAATCGTTTCAATTCCAAAGATGTGAATTTAATGAAACCGGTTGTGTTGTCATTTACATTCGGTAATTTCACTTTGTACTTTCTAAAATTTGTTTTACATTTCGCATTAGAAAAGAATGTTAAAACTGCAAATGTTTCTTTTTAGGGAAAAATTTTTAGAACAAATTATTACCTTCATCATAAGTTGCTTTGCTTCTTTTGCTAAGTTGAGAATCGATGATGTAATTAGTCATACAAAGACGATCCATGTCAGGACGGTTGATAATAGTTAAAATACAACCAACAGATTTAGAATTTTGTTTAATTTCTTGAGCACACTGTTCAACATCATTCATATAAGCTGAAATTAGCTAATTATTTATTATCGCAAATCAATTTTACTAACCGATACTCTTTCCATTTAATTCTAAAATGACATCTCCTTCATTTAAATGTGCATCATATTCGGGATCATTTGAAAATACATTTTCAACAAAATAACCTAACAAACCTTTCTTGTATGATATTTTGAATTGCAAATTATTACATGTTTGAGGTAAGAAACAGTATTTCAAAGTAATTTCTGTCATTTGATTTTAAATAAACATATCGAAACATGAGATAATAATATATTATATAAACAACTTCTTTGTTAACTTAATTAAATTTTAAAATATTACAAATTTGAATTTTAATAAAATTAAAAATTATCATATTTATTTTTCGGTTTTACCTTTAATCTAATTTTAATCCCATAATTTTTATAGTAACATTTGTAAGATTAAAATTAAATAAAAAAATATAAAATTTGAATTTACACTTAAAATTTACTAATTTATCGATTTTTATCGATACTGTTATTTAGTAACTAGTTTGACGGGAAACATTTATCTACTTTGTAATAATAGCATAGATAAATGAATGATTCACATATTCATTGTTTCTAAAATTACATTATAATTATAATCGAATAAAACTTATCAATTATGAACAAAGAAATTAATATAAGAACTTCTTTCGATTGTCACCTCTGATTTCTTTTCAATTGACATTGTATTTATAAAAAAATTGTCTCTAAATCATTAAAGATATTAAAAAACATTTATATCTTTATTGATTCATAGTCAATGATTTTATAAAGAAATCATTAAGAATATTCATAATAATATATATAAATAATATGTATATGTTACAGTTAAAATATAAACTTAGACAATGTATACATTAACTAGTTAAAGTTTACATTACAGTTAAAGTTTTAAATTCAGTTAAAGTATACAGTCACTAGTAAATTTTTTAGTAGTAAAAATTTTACTGGTAAAATTTTTAGACAATAATAAAATAATAATAAAATGTATATTATATCTAGGTAGTATGTTGCATTGCAACATCGTATATCAGAATAACATTTATGTGTTTGATTTGAGAATGTATACATTTTCTAGTTAATGTTTACAATGTCTAAGTTTATACTTTAACTGTAGCATATGTAATATATAATTTATAATAATATTTTGGTTATTGTGTAGAACACTACCCTAGACTCTTTAAAAATATATTAAAAAATTATTAAATTAGTATATAATAATAGTATTCCAAATTTAAATTTTCAAACAATATATCAAAAATATTGACACAAATTTTGAATTTTCTCTTTGCGTACCTCGTACCAATCTTAATGTCATTTGTCTGAATTTTTGAAACAGGGTCTTTGAAACGCAAGGAATGGTTTACAACGTGATGTTGTCAGGGTCCCAATAAAGCTAAATGCTATAAATTATCCGTGGAATAATTGGGCCGCAAGTGTAAAAAGAGAATTTATCTGTCCAAATTATAGAATTTGGCATTATTAATTGTCTAATAATATGGAATAAAGTTCTGCTTTTTCTGATTATGACTAACTGAAATCCAACGTCTTTAGTATTAGTGTTCATAATTCCAAGAACCCAATATTTTCTTTAAATGTTACCTCAATAATTGCCTTAATTATTCTTTAATTTA
>CAUHTR010006088.1:0-10955 GCA_959609185.1 Schmidtea polychroa
AAGGAATGTCAATAGATAGTAGTATATAGTAAGGACTCCAGCGCACTTTCAAGGTCATGGAATATCAAGATCAAATATAGACCAATCGAATCATTTATTTTTTAAATTAACATTTTATTTAATTACTTTTTTTTTTTTTTAATTTTTTCTTTTTAATTTTATTAATTAATTATTTTATTATGTTTTATTTTAATTTATTACATTTAATTAATTTATTAGTTTATTAATATTTTATTTTAATTACTTACGCTATTTAATTATTATTATTATTATTATTTTTTTAAAATTTTTTTTCTTTTTTTTTTAAATTTATTTATTTATTTTTTANAATTACTTCTATTTATTTTTTTTTCTTTTTAATTTTCTTAATTAATTATTTTATTATGTTTTTATTTTAGTTACTTACTTTAGTTAATTTTTAATTTATTACATTTAATTAATTAATTAGTTTATTAATATTTTATTTTAATTACTAACGTTATTTAATTATTATTATTATTATTTATTTATTTTTTATTTTACATTTACATTATATTCTAACAAGAGCGTAAATTATAACAATAATATTTCAATTTTAATTAGAAATTATTTAATTTATTATAAAATAAAACGCTGAGTTAATTTTAGATAAACCGGATATTAATTTTTCGGAAAAAAATAAATAAATAAATAAAATAAACACAAAAATAATATTTCTTACTTGAAACTAATTATCTAAATTAATTGGACAAATGAATAATTAAATGATAAAACACATTTTAATTAACTAAGTCAAATAATTCACAATATATATTTTATTATTCACATAAATTTAATTGTTAAAGTGCTTGTTTCGATTTGCATTCATTTCTAGACATAGCAGTTGCAATATGCATTTGACGAATCTTATAGTGACCGTAGGCATAGCTTTCATTACAATTGTACCAATACCTTTTATCGTCCAAACATTGGAGAGCTCGTTTTTCTGTAATGAAAGTATACAACTGATGATTAACACTTCCTATTCTCTTTTGTTGGATGCTCACTGTTCCACCATCAGTATACACTTTTTTATAGGCTTCATGGGTGATATTAGAATTTGTAAGTCTTATTCCTTTGGCTTTTAGAGTGTTTTTATCGCCTTGGAGTGAGTAGCACTTGGGACGAAGAAACACCCATTCTTTATATTGATTTCCTTTATTCTCATCCTTGAATTTCCCGATTACAGAACAAATTTTATCTGAGAACAATGGATCAGCCACTGGATAATTTGAAGTATCTAGGAGCCCATCTTCAATCATTTTTGGATATAGTTGTAAGCGTAAATCAACATTTTTACACTCTAAAAAGAAGGAATCTGTGTCACCAGCTACGATATTAATTTGACAATTGAATTCTTCTCTATAACTCTGTAGTTCTTTATATTGAAACTGGTACATGCGAAGTTTAGATAAATCAAGTACGGTTTGTCCAATATACATTGGTCTATCTAAACACACAATTTCCTTATTGAGTATAACAGCAATGAGATCATCCGCAATCTTGATGCTACGACGAAACATAGGATGACTACAATAAGTTATCAATCTTTTGCTTTTGCTGCATAATCTCAAATTTATACGTTTCTTCAAGTTTTCCACAGTTTTACCGTATAAACTGTTGTTCTTTAACTTATAATAATCTCGCTGAAACGAATCCGTACTAGCTGCTCTCATTTTGGTATTGTAATCAATATATCCTTTGAAAATAGCCACTTGTTTGAATTCTACAGCACGATTAACTTTTGTGACTTTTGCGCCGTAACTCAACCACTCTGTCAAAACTCTACCATTAACTAAATAGTTTTTCTTAGGCTCATGAGTTAACAACAGCTTTTCAACTTTACTACCAGGTGGATAACAAAGCTCAGGAGCTATAGGTAAATCATCTAGTTTATCTTGTATAGTATCAGGAATGACGATGTCAACCTCTAGAACATATCCACGATCTCCATCAAACTCATCCCCATTTGCACATCTTTCAACAATACCATTCATTTCAGTCTGATCTTCTAACCATCTAAATTCCCCAACAGGAAGTTTTTGCGACAGCGCCCATCCATATAAATTATTAACATCTAGGTATGACATTTGTGTGGATTCATCAGCTTCAACATGATGTTTGTTGATAAATGTCATTCCACCACGAATACCAGCTTCAAATAAACGGTAAAGCTCTGGATCTTGAATAAGTTCTATCGGTTCAGCTAATTGTTTAATAGCTGATGCCCAACTTAATCCGGGTATGGAAACAAACGACAGAGCCTCAAGTCCATCTTCGTCAAAGGTTTTTTCTCTGAAAGCTTCAAAAACATCGGCCAACAGAAAAACATCCAGCTTGAGATATACTAGCATGTAATCTAGCAGTGTCTCACAGTTGTATTGTTGCCAGATTCGATTTGCATGTATATAATCTTCTTGACTAACTCCCTCCCAAATTGGTGGTAATTCTGTTATTGACTGTAAAACATCCATTGATGTAGCCATATCATAAGGAAAAATGGTTTTACAAGTCATCATCTGTGATTCGAAAACATATGAGGTCAGTGGAAGACATGGTAAATTTTTTGATAAATTTGCCAAGCTGCTATTTAAAAATTGTAAAGAATCAATGAATCTAATTCTTCTGCCTTTCGATGTCGCTGTAAGTGTGAGAAACTTTTCTGTTGATTGAGGAATAACATTTAAATTCCAATCGGGGAATTTTCCAATTGCATATTTTAATATATGATGAATGTCATATCCACGAAGATTATGAAATACAACAGGTAAAGACGGATTGATTCTTCTAGCCAAATTACAATCTTGACACGCTGCTCCGAGATATTGACCAGTAAAATGATCATGATCTCGAACAGGTATATTGATAATCTTTAAACAAAGGTAGCAATGAGTTTGGTTTGTGAATTCTTCCTGCTGTTCCCAAGTGAGTTCCATCATTTCCTTTGATCCATTAATTTTATACCACGGATAAACTATGTCTGTAGCTATATCATCCAATGCTTGTATAAACTGAATGATACAGTTTTTCCCAACAAATGTTTCATTTCGGATCGGACAACCTTGATGAAGAAGCACAAATTCAGATGCAATCGGCTCATGTTTTTGAAAGTGCTTGTCATCTAGAGGTAATATCGATTCAAAGTCCGCGTAGACAACAAACTGCTGTTTTATAGTTTTACTCCAGTCTTTAAATTCGATATATTTATTCTCTGGCATTGAGTATAGAGTCGTCCGCTCCACATTCTTCCTACAAAGACCTATATGTCTTTCAAAAGCAGGACGTTTTTGAAACCCATGAAGACATGTATGACATCATTGTGATTGGATTCTGACTCCTTCTACTTTATCTCTGTAATTCAGCAATCGATCGAGATTAGTTACAGCCAAAAAATGATAATTTAATTCTAAAATTTAGTTAATATTTTTAGTGATTAAAGGAAATATTACCTTCTTCAACCAATAAGAGATATATCTGAGATCCCGTCGAAGTACTTCTATATACCAAGTCAACGAACGGATTCTTGAAAATATCATTAGTTTTTTGTTTAATTGGATCTTTATTATATTTGAGAACATTGATCGCTAGATTTGGATTCATTGCTTCAAATTGGCAAATGTTAACCAACTTCATCGGAAACCATTCAAATTTCCATTTTAAGTCTTAAAAACAAAATTTAATGATTTATGACATTTATAAATATATTTGTTGTTCTTTCTCTATCCCGACGTATATCATCATAACGTAACACGGCTAGTATGCTATATAAAAAAACAGAATTGATCATTGTTTTGAACATTAACTAAAGCCTGACAGTTTTTCAGGTAATTTGGCGTTTTAATGTAACTTGAACCTAAGTAAATATCTTGATTTATATATATAATAATTAGGGCAACCCAAAAGTTGCAAAAAAAAGTTGCAAAAAAACTTAAAAAGTTGCAAAAGTTGCAATAAAAGCTGACTATAAAATAATATTAAATTTTTTATTATTTACTACAAAATATAAATATAAAATCATTAACGTAGAATTCCTTTGTAAACGGGAAAACAAGCAAAAATTCTTGATAATTCTTTGGTCTAATGTTTCGGATCAAATTGTTTTTATTCATCAACTGAATTGAAATAGCAGATAAAGTAATACGGAATATTATTTCCGTTATAATTCCTGTCCTCTCTTAACATTCTTTTCAGCATTGAAAAGCTCCTTTCCACGTCAATTGACGTTGGCTGGCAATTTTTTAACTGAGAATATGTTGCTGGCGAAATTTTGTCGTTAGACAACTCCAAAATGTTGTTTAAGTCGTTTTTAAACATTCTTTCCTGAATATAAGATTTCAAATTACAAGGGTCGTCTTTGAAGTCGAATTCATTTATTCTTTTAAATGCACTTTCAATTGAATGTTTTGAATCTTCAAGCTCATCAGCCAATACAACTAACCCCCTGTAACAATTAAATATTTCTTCCAACTCTTTTGTTATCGTTTCTTTAAAAATAGCCGTTTTCGCATTTTCGATCAATATTCCCTTTGAGTTATTTCCTTGAAATGTAATTTTATTTCTGGCAGTATTTTAGAATAAATTAATGCAGCGCCAAGCCAACTTGACCATCGTGTTACAATAACATCTGGAATATTGCCTGCCTTAGAAAGAATTCTTTTATTTTCTTTATTTTTTGCCGTTATTGACTTAATCGCAGAAATCATATTATCAGCATCTTTGTAGTGAATTTTTAACCGCATTGCACAATTATGAATTAGGTGCGCAATACATTTAATTGAGAAAAGGTTGGATGCACGATTTTTAAATGATCGGCTGCTTTTCGCATGTAGCTAGCATCGTCGCTTAACAACAGCAAAAATTGTTTACTTTCAATTTCAAGAATATCAAATGTTTCATTTATAATGTTGACTACAATTTGGTGGGTTATCGGAGCTTTCAGGTGTATTAAATTGGCCACGTAAACAACTTTAGGAGATTCGATTGTTCCTATTAATACCATGGCGTATTTTTCTAAGTTGATTGAAGTTTCATCCACAACAAGAAATATTTCTTTGTTTTTGACATAATCTTTCAATTTATTCAAAACTGCTGGGTATGTATTTTGAATAATGTATCTTCGCATACTCGATTCAGATGGAAGTGGATAGGTCATGAAATTAAAGAGCCTTTTGAGACTATTATTTCGTAGTTTGTGAAGCGGTAGGTCGATTGATATTAACGCGGTTGTTAATATTTCAAGAAATTCGCTCTTCTTCAAGCTTATAAAGTCTTGTTTAGCGGGTTCTTCGCTATTTAATTGGGATAATAAGGTGGAATGCTTAAAACTTCTTCGGTGTTTTTCAATCGTATATTTTCTTTTGTGGTCGACTGTTTTAGAACACAGATTGCAGTACAACTGATCGTTTGGGGCCATTACAAACTCCTTATTGTATAATGCACAGTATTTTCTAATGTTCGAATTATTTTTCATGGTAAAAAAATTAAAAATCTATATATGAATATACAATTTTTAAATCAAAAAATTTCCAAAAAAAGTCAAAAGTTGCAAAAGTTGCAAAAAGTTGCAAAAAGTTGCAATGGGTTGCCCTAATAATAATGTAAATAAACTTACCAGATACATGTATTATGTCTGATAATTTAGTTAAAATCATAGTAACTTCTAATATTTTATGAATTCTCCACCCACTACTTTGTTGAGTGTATTTCTCCAACTTTTCTTTTAATTTTTCAATTCCATCATTAATAAATGAAGATGACATTGTAATTGCTTTATTCGACAAACACCATTTTTTTAATTTCACCATCCTCTTTGATAAACTCTGCACAAAGTCCAAATTGGATTTTTACTGTACCCATTCGTTGAATATGATCTTCTATTTCTTTGATGAGACAATCTGGAACAACAATGTCAGGAGAATTAATTGCAGATACATCGCTTGTCAATTCAACACGAGAACCATTTAAGTCAGACTCCCGACGTGGACACAATTGTATGTTAGAGTCTCCATTTCCGTAAAATATTGACTTTCGTTTTGTGGTGCCAGAGTTTTGTCTAACTATATTTATAATTAATATTAAACAAATTAAATAACATAACTTGTAACATATTCTTTAATCGGCTTAGAATCGTATGATGTATTCATTTTCGATTGTACTATAAAAAATTAATAATTGTTAATAGTAGAAAGAGTATTACTTTTAGTGATCATACTGCTCTTCGTTTCTTCGAATCTTCTAAGATGATGTCCGTGTTGTCGTACAAACATTAACCACCTACCTGGTGTTATAATGAGACATTCCGGACATATGTAACCCGATAAGCTAGAGTCATTTATCTTGAAATATGATGATGTAACTGATTTACAGTTCTCAATATCTTCATGACTTTCGGCAATACAAAATTTATATAAACTGCATCCGTTCACTAAAAGAAAATAATCATTAATATTAGATAGAGAATAAAAAATTATTCACTTATATAAGTTAAATTAAAAGTTTAAATGACAAACATTTGAAAAGTTACTGCTTATATATTACACATGATTAAATTCTGACCAATCAAAATCAAGGAAGGGGTAGGAAAAATAAATATATTCTGACCAATCAAAATCAAGGAAGGGGTAGGAAAAATAAATGCATTACGTTGCAGTATTTTAAAACTTCAATATATTTTAAAACACATTTTGACGCTAAAGTTCACTTATTTAACATTTTCATAATTTTCAGTATTTTTATTATTATTTTTTAATAATATTTTTATTATTTTTATTATTTTCATGATTATATTCAGGAACATTTTCATAATTTTAAATCAATTTTTTTTAAATAATAATAAAATATAACTAACATTTTGATTCTATGATAATATCTTGAGTATCGGCCTCAATATCATTTTCACCATCATTAATTGTTTGATCAACTAAACAATTTTTAATTTCAATTAAATTTTTAAAAATAAACTTACTTAATAAAACATCTTCGTCGGCACTATTAATAATTGGCAGATCTTGACTATAGTTGTCGGCCTCGGTGACTTCATACCATAAATTCTCTAAAATAATAATAAATAATAATAATACTAAATAATTTACCGTTCTTTCCATCCAACATGGCGCGTAAAATTTGATTTTGTTCTCTGTCCATTTTGAAAATTAGCGATTTGAAAAATTGTTTTTGTAAAAATATTTTTTAAAAGTGACGAATTTGGAAATTGTAAACGCTAATATAGAAAATGAATATTTTCCTGTCCAATCAAAATCAAGGAAGGGGAAGGAAAATAATAAATATATTACGTTGCAGTATTTTAAAACTTCAATATATTTTAAAAAACACATTTTGACGCTAAAGTTTACTTATTTAACAAAGACATAATAAAACTAAAATTAGATTAAAGATTCAATAGTTAAAACAAAATATATGAGATACGGAATACATTAGATATTTGATAGTCAAATCTTCTAGAGACTATAACTATTCATTGATGTATTTATCAACAAAACATCAAATAGATTAAAAAACATCAATATTTAAAACAAAACGAGTGGCAAATAAAATTATAATCTGACTAATTGTTAGAAAATTAAATTCTATATATTAATGATTATACTAGAAATTCTTTAAAACTATGAAAAATTGATGAAAAATTCGAATTTACGATAAAAAATATTTGTGCATCATATAATATATGACATATACCAATTCTAATCAAATAATTTATTTTTAAATAAAGTTGTAACATGTGAATAAAATATTCTAAAAAGATATGTTAACTGTATAAAATAACAATTTATCAAAAATAATAAAAATATTGCAACAAAGTAATAAAATAATGATGTTAACTGGGACAAATCAATATATTATTTCGAAGACAGACAACAAATTAAAAAGAATATTTTAATAAATTGTGAAGTCTTTCAGTAAATTACAACAAAGTAATAACATATTTCGGAAATATTTCAATAGATGAAAAATATTTAAGCAAATTGTTATGAGATTATAAAAATATTGCAACAAAGTAATAAAATAATACAACATTTTAAGCTCTAGATCAATCCATTTTATAGAAAATTAAATTTTATCTATATAATATATGAATAAAATCCTAAGAAAAATACGTTAAATGTATGAAAAATACAAATTTATTGTAAAAACATGTGTGTATTACACACAAAACAAGATACATAAATTTTAATCAAGCTATTTTATAGAAAATTAAATTTTATCTATATAATATATGAATAAAAATTCAAGAAAATTACGTTAACCACGCGGAAAAATACAAATTTATTGAAAAAGCATGTGTGTATTACACACTAAACACCAAACTGAAATTGTAATTGCGCCATGTTGTAGGGAATTAAATTCTGCCTATACATGGTTAGACTTAAATTCGTTTAAATGGCAATAATTGGTATATCCAAGTGAATTCTCCAATAAATATTGATATATTTTAGGGGGAAATGATTCTTTTTAGATGATTTTATTGGAGAATTCACTTGGATATACCAATTATTGCCATTTAAACGAATTTACTGGTTTGTTAGATGTTATCATTAGTTAACTACTCTCTTTTGGAATTTAATGATAATTATTTTTATTGTAGATTGCTGACATTGATAATTGTAATGAATTTATACTGATTTTTTTTGAATATATTGAGCATACACTCAATCATTTTGAGTATGCATGTACAGTGAAACCTCTCTAATAGGACCACCCTTGGTTCCGGACCAAAAGTGGTCTTTACTAGAGGTGGTCCTATTAGAGAGGATTTTATTTTTATAAAGAAAACTAGACTTAAATTGAAGATTTTATTATAAAAACTCATCTAATGTTGTTTGTCTCTTCGATTTGGCTTCACTGTTATCAAAAACTATCATATTCGTCAACTTTTTCTCCCAACATATTGACACAAAGTATGATTGTTATTCTTTGTTTGGATTTTTTACTTCCATATGTTTTTTCTCCAGCACGACCCAAAGATTTCCCTGGCAACATTTTATAGAATAAAGCAGTCTCATCTATGTTGTAGAAATCTTTCTTTTCATAGTTTGTAATAACATCTGGGATTTTCGAAAACCAATCTGATAGCACAGATGGTTCTACGGAAGCAGATTCACCTGATAAAACCCTCAAAGAAATATTGTTTCTCTTGAGGAATTTCTCCAACCAGCCATTACTAGCTTTAAACACATTGTTGTTTAGACTAATAGCTATCTTCTTAGCTGATGCTTTCAACAATTCTCTGTTAATAGGAAAGCCTCGCAGCACTTTTTTTTCATACCACTCTAGAACATACTCATTGATAAGTTTAAACTGCTGATTTGTTAGTCGTTTTAGTTTTTTATTTGCATTTTTGTTCCAAAGCTCCTTTATTTCTTCTTTGTTAACAATGATATTGAGGACTTGCGTTTTTCTACAAGAAAATCGTCTTGCAATAAGTCTCTGTCCTTCTCCTCGCTCAGAAGATCTAATAACATCCATCTTCTCGCTCAATGTAAGCTCCTTTCTCGTTTTTTTACTCCCATTTTAATTTTAAAAAAATATTTAAACAAAAAATATTTAAACAAAAAATATTTTTACGAAAGTGGTCTTAACGAGAGGGGTGGTCCTATTATGGAGGGTTATTTGTCCCAGTAAACTACTGTGTAAATTTGGTTCCGAAGAAATAGAGGTCTTAACTAGAGGTGGTCTCTTTAGGGAGGTGGTCTTAAGTAGAGGTTTTACTGTATTACTTTAAAAAAATAATTAAAATTAATTTATTTCAATTAATTTATTCAATCTAAATCAATTATTTATTAGATCTTATTTCAAAATTCTTATTAATTTATTAACTTAGTTGATTCAACTTGAATGATCAGTCTTATTTTTTTATTTACTGGATGATTAATGATTAGAATTTAAAGTTCTTTCCTGTCCATTAATTACATTTTTATAATATTTATTTGGTATATTTTGAATAAATTAAAATTTTTGCAATTATTTAATCAATTTTTACCTAGTTATTGATGCCTTGAGTTCAATTAATTTTTCATCCGATTTTTCAAGTGATAAGTATTTATTTTTAAAGATCAATTTGTTAGTACATAGTTATTGGTTGCATGTTTTTGGTTGTTAGTACTTGGTATCATGTTGACTTTTTAGATTTTGATAAGATAATGTATGTGATGAAGAATATTTTGTATTTAATTGCTATTATTTTTATGTGTTGTTAGTTGATTATTGGTACTTGGTATCTAGTTGTTGGTATCTTGTATTTGGTAGTTGGTACAGTGTTGTTTACTGATTGTTGTTATATAGTTGTAGGTTGATAATGCTTAGTAGCTGGTTGATGTTGGTTGTAAGTATTTGGTATCTAGTTGTTAGCTGGTTGATGTTGGTTGTAAGTATTTGGTATCTAGTTGTTAGCTGGTTGATAGTAGTTAGTAGCTAGTTAATGGGTAGGTGGTGGTTGAGTGTTACCAATACGCCTACGACTAGTACCTTTACGACCAGTACCTTTACGACTAGTACCCTTACGACCAGTACCCTTACGACCAGTACCCTTAGCGGGTCAAAACATCCTGTCGGATAGACTAAGAATATATATAATAAAACTGATCAACAATAAGTATTTATTGAATGCGATTTTTACATTGCAATAATAAGTCAGTAGTAATAATTTAAAAGAAGAATGTTTTGTAAATTAGAATTCATTAGTATTTCATTGTAATTTTTAATTATCATCAATCCACGTAGTGATTAGTTGACAATTATTCAATTTTGATGAAAATCAACATTTTTGTTAAATTTAGACATTTTGAAAAGGTTTTTCTACTGATTGTAATTAAAATTATTATAGAAGCTGTATAAAAAAAATTAATTTAAAAAAAATACATTTCATAAAATACAATAAAGAATATTTAGTTGATTGTAAGTAGTTAGTTGTAAGTATGTGG
>CAUHTR010006089.1:0-16747 GCA_959609185.1 Schmidtea polychroa
TCATGATATTATCTATAAAAAATTATGGTGATATAAAATTAAAAATAACGGGTTTTAACTAAAATACTAATAAATACTAGAAGACACAAAAACTTACAGAGTTATGAGAGAAAATATGTTTAAAATAATCACATGTAATAAATATATATTTAACCAAAAAGATAAAAGTGATCAATATAAATTCAAATTCATAATCACTTATATCAGTGCTACTCAAAGTGTGGTACGCGTACCGGTGCCGGTACGCAAGCAATAGTCTGCCGGTACGCGAAGAGATTTTCAAAGGAAAATAAACAAATGTAAAATTACATGCCATGAGAAACAGGTGGGTCATGTGACTGATATTTTTTGTTTATTTATCTAATAAGAATACAGCATGGTAGTAATTTAATTGGAAACAGTTATTGTATGCACTTTATTAAAAGATTTGACTGATATTTTACTTTATGTCACACATCTGAAGACTTGCATCTGAAGACTTGCATGACAATGATTAGTGATCTTAAATTGAATAAGACTTCATGTCATCATGATTAGTCGTCGCTTTTTTTCCCATTTCCCTCTTGCGATAGCTAGATTGGCTAGTCGGTCCTTGTCGAATAAAAAAAACATCTGCCGGTACGCCACATCAGAAAGTTTGAGAAGCACTGACTTATATCACTTGCCATATTGTTAATTACTTGTCACACACAATTTAGAAACAATAATGAATTAGATTTCACGTATGTCGCCTACATTTAACTCTTTTTTCACACGAATTTTTTTAACTCTTTTTTCACACGATCGTGCAAAAAAGTGCATAGATTTAATGAAATTGCGAGAGAAAAGTGACAGAAAAATGTGACTTTCATATGAGCTTTTTTTACACAATTTTTTTTACATGGAACAAATGTATTGTAAAATAACGTATTCATTAAAAATTTAACTGTAATTTAACAACATTGTGCGAACACGAGTTTTTTTTAATTTTCTTAATGCTTCCACCGCCCCTATATTTTTATTCAACGACCCCCAAATGTACTGTCGGCTACTGTCGCTTCCTGGATAGCTCTACCGCCCCCAGGGGGGCGAAATCGCCTACTTTGGGAAACACTGATTTAAAACAATAAAATGATAATTTAAGCCTTTTGCTGCAAATAATGTATTTAATGAAAGAATTTTCGACTATACGATAGTCCTTGTCAATCTCCTGGAATTTAGCAATGTTCTTCCTCAAAATACCCTTCAATCTTTCTTTTATTTCCTTTCTCTTAATTCTCATTGGTTGTAAATATAATGAATTGTTTTACTAAAAACTTTTAAAATTTTTTATAATTTTTACATTTAAAATTTCAAAATGACACAAACTAAAAATTTTTAAATTTTTTACAGCTTCTATAATTAGTTTCTAGAAGCCTAATAAAATATTTGAAAATATTTTAAATAAAGCCTCCAATAACCACTTATATATGCTATTTAAATATTTCCATAAATGTGTCAATTTTGATTTTCAAACCCTATTTTTTAAAATTTTTTCCCTATATTATTCTAATTATTACTTTTTAATTTATTCTATTTTTTTTAATTTTTTTATATATTTTCAGTTATTCTCAAAGTCAATGACAACAGATCAAATTCATGATTTCATTGATTTCTTCTTTAGTGTTGATCTTTGGCTGTCTGTTTATGATGAGAATTGCTTCTTTGATTCTGACATTTTTCTTTTGGATGTTTCCATTAGCTATGATTTCTATTGAAATATTTTTTCTTTCCTCTGTTGGCTGACACTGCCGGAGATGTCTGCCCAACGAGGATGTTCCACCAGGATCTAGATGTTCTTTAACTCTTTGGTGCAATGTCCTGAGGGTACTTCCAATGTAGATTTCATTGCATACATTGCACGTGATGCAATAGACGATGTTTTTTCTAAAGCACATATCTTTCGGTGTCTGGCAGTTTTTCATTGTGCAATTGTTTTCTCTATTTATGTTGCCTGCCAGAGCCCTTCTCAATGTCCAAGATTTATGTGCTATCCGATTTGGAAGACCGGTACGTTTAAGTTCTTTCAGGATCTTGAAGTCGAGTATGTCACTGATGAATGGGATATTCAGATAGAAATATTTCTGATTCTTTTGTGTTAATTCCCTAGATCTTCTTGGGGTAGAATTCATTTTTTCAATGTCCTCACCTTGGTATCCGTTTCGGTGTAGGATTTTATTGAAATTTGATTGCTCTTTAAAGTTTTCGTTTTCTTCCGTGCATCGATTGGCTATTCTTCGTTTCTCGTTTCTTATGACATGTACTTTCTGTAAGTATGGAAGCGCTGATCTTTGGTGCATAAATATTTCTTTGCGAGCTGGTTTTCTGTAGAACCCCTATGTTGGAGTATTTTCTTCTATTTTGATTCTCAAATCCAATAAATTGAGGGATCCATCTTCTTCCGGATATTCGATTTCGAAATTAATATCTTGATGAGCCGCATTGAATGTATGAAATATTTCCTCCGCTTCTTTTCTGTTTTTGGTCGTGATGAAGATATCATCTACATATCTTGCATAGAAACCGATGGGTTGTATGGTCCTTAGTGTCTGTCGTTCGAGGTTATCCATAAAGATGATTGCTAGCAGTCCTGAAATGCTAGAACCCATAGGCAGACCTTTAACTTGTTTATAGATATTTTGTTCAAAGGTAAAATAGGTGTTCTCGAGGATAACAGTAAGTAGTTTACTTACGTTTACTTACCAAGTGACAAGGGGGGGAGAATTTTGCATTATAGAGAAGAATCCTTACTGTGAAGCTGGTTACGAACACCTCGGCAACATCGAAACATACAAGAAAGTCAGCCGCATGTCACCAAACACCATCGAAATGAAGATCAACAAAGTATGGAAAGCCATAGCTTTGGAAAGGAGGCTCAACAACAGAATAACCAACAGCTTCGTCACAAAAAATTCTAGTAATGATATTACATTAGAGGCCAAGGACCAAATGTGAAGAAGTTCAGAGTATATTGCGTAATTCAATACAATGTGTTAGTTATTACCCAATATACATTACTATTTAAGAGTGATCACTCTGTGTTAATATTAATAAAATCTTTAGATGGAACCAATTGTTGTAACTTGCGACCACGCCAAAAATGTTCACACAATGACGACTCGAGGAGAAGGGAAAAAGTCTGCAAGAGACGCGCTACCGAAACGTGCACAAGAACTCTTGGATATGGAGATTAGAAGATACGACGGCAGATGTACCAAGGAAGCTGGAAAATGGATACAGGCAATTGATGATTGGATCGCTAGAAATGATTTGAAGAGGACCGAAGCATTCGATTTTCTCCTTTGTGATGAAGCGGCTACACTGTGGAAAAATTTCAAAACAGAAAAAACAACAGATAAAGCAGCTAAAGAATGGTTTTCCGAAACATTTACAATTAAATTGACTATTATAGACAAGATTAAAGAACTTGCTGCAATTAGACAAGAGGAAAATGAGAGATTTGCAACCTTCGAAATCAGGGTATTGAAATTAGTGAGTGAAGTTATTAATTCAGGAATGAGGGTAGAGGAGATTGCCAATGAAATTATAACTGGACGGGTCAGAGACAGAAGATTAAAGGATGCTCTAACAATGAAACCATCGATGACAGCAGAAGAACGAAATCAACTGGCCAAAATTTACGAAAAAGTTGAATCAAAAGAAAAGACGGAAGAAATTATGGTAATAAAGAAGAGTAGTTACGCGGAAGCAACAAAGAGAAGAAATTCAGAAACTTTTACAAGAGAAACAAATGGAAGTAACACCAATGTATTAAGAAGCCAAGGAAATTACAGAAGAGAGAATTTACCAGATAATTCGTATAACAGAAATAACGAAATGAATCACACAGTCGAACGGAATGTGCAGAGAAGGACACCAACGGTTTCGCTTAAACACATTGCCAAGAGATTATACAATCGATCTAGAGGCCTTCCTGATCCAAGAAACGGCGAATTACAGTCAGGCCAATGTTTTTGCTGTGGAGAATATGGGCACAGAAGATATGAATGTCCACTAAAAGATAAATGTTTGATATGTGGTAAGGGAGGGCATAATTTTCGTGATTGTTATTTATTAAGAAGGAAAGAACAACAGAACTATGAGAACAATAAAATGATAGCTTGTGTGCATGACGAAGAAAACGGAAGAAATTACTCGGATGATGCAGAAACAAGAGAATCAATTAATGATTATGCAATTCATGATGTGGAAACTGGAAAAAACACGAGGAACTCTATTGCATACATTTCGTCAATGGGGTTGTAAAGGAAGAAAATCGGAATGACAGAACAGAGAGAATGAGGTATGCGACGTCAGATGGAAGAGAATGGAGCAAGATGATGATAAATGATGTTGAGATTGAGATGTTGTGGGATTCTGGAGCTTCAATTACAGTGATGAATGAGGAAACATGGCATAAAATTGGCAGTCCACGTTTAAGCAGCAGTGAAATCGAAATATGTGGAGTTTTTCCAGGAACTCAAAAACCACAGGGATGTACAGAAGTAAATGTTTATTGGCACAATAAGATGAGGACTATCAAAATAATTGTTATTAAAAATATATTTCCAGGTTTTATTGGTGGGATAGATACTTTGAAAGCATTTGGAGTGCAGTTGATGGAAATTAACAATATCGAATCCGAAACAAAGATTAGCAATTATACTGATGACGAGAGAAGACAAAAAGCAAAAAAGGAATTGGGAAGAAATGAATTGCCAACAATTAACAAATTATTAGATGAATTCGGGTCAATATTTATGGCAGCCAGATTTGATTTAGGATTCACAAGAATCGTAGAGCACGAAATTAATACATCTGGGAATCCAACAATGCAATTTCCAAGACGACAACCGATGCATCTAGAACAGAAAATTGACGATATGATAAAAGAGTTAACAAAAGCTGGAGTTATAAGACGCTGTAAAAGTCCATGGAGCTCCCCATTGGTTGTGGTAGGAAAGAAAGACGGCTCAATAAGAATGTGCGTAGATTATCGAGAGTTGAATAAGATGACAGAAAGAGAATCTTTTCCTATGCCCAACATATCCCAATTACTCGATAACCTATCAGGATCTAAATTCTTTTCTTCTTTAGATCTTGGACAAGCATACTATCAGGTCGCATTAGCAAAAGAAGCACAAGAAAAAACGGCTTTTAGTTCCAAAGAAGGTCAATTTTGTTTCAATCGACTTCCATTTGGATTATCAACGGCTCCAACAACATTTCAGCGATTAATGCACACGATGTTAGAGGGTATATTGTTTAATGGAGCAATTGTTTATTTAGACGATATTCTGGTATATGGCAAGGACCAGTCTGAACATGATGAGCGATTGCGAGAAGTTTTCAAAAGAATAAAAAAAACAGGACTAAGAATAAATCCGGAGAAGTGCGAAATTTACAAGACCAAATTAAAATTCCTTGGCCACACCATCAGTGAAGATGGAATACAGACAAATTCAGAGAAGATCAAGTCAATTACAGAAGCGACGAAACCACAGTGTGCTAAACAACTTCGATCTTTTCTAGGTTTGACAAATTACTATAGACGATTTGTCAAAGATTATGCCAAAATAGCAGCACCCCTACATGCAGCAGCGTCAAGTTGTGATAAAACAATCGAATGGTCAGAAAATTGTGAAAACAGTTTTAAACAACTTAAAGAAGCCTTAACACAAGCACCTATTCTTGATTTTCTTCGTATAGACCGTAAATTTATTTTGGATACTGATGCCAGTTTTGAAGCTATTGGAGCAGTCTTGAGTCAAATAAAAGAAGACGGTTCAGAAGTAGTTATCGCATACGGTTCAAGAAATCTGACGGCCCATGAAAAGGGATACTGCGTAACAAGGAAGGAGTTGTTGGCATTGCATGAATATGTTTTATATTTTAGACATTATTTATACGGGAAAGAATTCGTGGCTCGAACAGATCACAAAGCTTTAGTATTTATGAACACGAATAAAAAAGCAATAAGTCCACAATTTCAGACATGGATGGCTAATCTATCGGAATACGATTTCCAATTGAAATACCGGAAAGGCGAAGAACATGCAAACGCAGATGGATTATCAAGGATCGAGGGTAGTTTATGTGCACAGTGTCAGACAGCACATGTACAACATAAACAATGTGAGGAGTTAAAATTAAAATACTAAATTAAATTAGTTCATGATTAAAATTTGTAAAATTTTAATTGAAACTTAAATTATTTTAAGATATTAAAATTGAAATGATAATTGAAATTTTAAAATAAAATAATTTTTAATAAAATTGAAATTCAAGTATGAATGCGATGGTATGTTGATATTTGGTTGAAATTAAAATTTAGAAAATGTCCCAAGAATATTTGTTTATATAATCAGATTTAATGAAATATAATTTTGGATTTAATAGTCTTAGTAATTTATTTTGATGACCGAAGAATTAAATGTTATAGCTTCTAACATGGCGACCATTCCAACGGATCTGCTTATTGGAAGATTACTTCCAGAAAAATTCCACAGAGGAGATGACCTCGAATTATTTATCAAAGAATGTCAGAGGTTCTTTGAAATAACGAAGACACCAGTGAAGACCCAAATGGTACTAGTTATTACACTTCTGGACAGGACTTTGATTGAAGAATATGAAACCGCAGAAGGTAAAACCGTTGAACAGAAATTAAGAGCAGCTTTTCATCGACCAACGTCATTGATTGATGACTTAAGAGAAGCCTTGAACTACGAGCAAGGTAACGAATCAGCGGAAATATTTATAGAGAAAATATCAAAAATGACTAAAAAATTGGCCTCACACACTTGGAATGAGGAAGAAATTCAGAAATGTTTATTGACACATTGTGTAAGAGATAAAGAAGTCAGGAAAGAAATCGAAATGAAAGATCTCAAAACGGCGGAACAAATTAAAGAAACTATAAAGAAGATAGAAAAAGTTAACAAGGTTATTGAACAAGTAAACACGGTGAGATCAATACGACCTACAACTGGGGGAAGAACTTATAGAGATGTAGTACAAGTTGGAGCCACGAAGAGAGAAATCAACGAATGGAAACCAGAGACAAGAGTTAAAGTGATAGAATGCTGGACGTGTCAAAAACCGGGACACAGTAGCAGAGAATGTAATATAAAAAGAAGATTTCAATGTTATGCATGTGGTGTTGAAGGTTACATACGAAGAGAATGCCCAACAATCAAATGTCATAGATGCAATGCACGAGGACACAAAGAAAGAGAGTGCTACACAAATATGGAAAGACGAAATCAAGGAAGAGATCGAGACCAAAGGAAGATGTCAGGAGGAAGAATTCAAAGAAATACCTATCAACAAAGGGAAGATATGTATCAATCAAGGAACGTACATCAAAGACAATGGGGAAACCAACAATATAACAGAAAAGATATTGCAGCTATCGAGTCTGATGATGAGATGATGAATACAAAACAGTCAAGCCAGCCAGACGAGTATAACAGGGAGAATGACCCAAACGAGCACGCTCCGTCAAACGGGACATTGATCGGAGCAATTTACTAAGTAATATTGATTTCAACCAAAGAATGAATGCTAACGGTATGTGTAATTTAAGTATGTATGATGATTGTATGATTGATAAAGATTGTAGTGTTTTTGAACGTGATATTAATAATAATAGTAGTGTAGAAATTAAAAGTCGAATGATAAGGAAATTCAGAAAAAATTTAAAGAGGAGTGTAAAGTAAATGAATTAGTAAAACACGAGGAAAGAACTATAGAGAAAATTTACAAATTCCTCAAGAAAAATGGAGACGTGTGTATTAATGAAATTGTAGAAGATACTAGAGAGCAGAATATTTTGTCAGTAGAAGAACAAAAAAGTCCAGTAATAACATATAATATAATGCAAGGTAGACCGAGTACAACACTGGATATCCAAGGGCGGAAAGTAGATTGTTTATTGGATACAGGAGCGCGAATTAATGTGATGGCTAAATCTGTAATTGATCGATTAGAAAATATCGAAATATTAGAAACAAGGGAATCGCTAAGATGTGCAAACAACAGTAGATTAGAAACTATGGGTAAAATAAACATCAATGTTAAAATGGGCAATATTGAAAGAAATGTAACATTCATTATAGTAAAGAATTTAATACCAGAAATTATTGGAGGAGTAGAACTACAAAGGTTATTTGGTATAGAATTGAAATGTATACTAGAAGAACATGGAAAACGTAGTGATTTCATTTGCGAAATAGAAGCTAGATTTGGGCGGATTATAACAGATGAAGAAAGATTACGTCATGCCATCGACGTTTTAAAAGTTACCGGAAATAAGAGACTGCTAGAAATATTTCAGGCAAACAAGAATGTTTTTATGGCAGATAAATGGGACATTGGGTGTACCAATCTGATAAAACATAAGATCATCACGAAAGGAGAGCCAATAATGATTAAACCGAGACGTCAGCCAATAAATTTGGAAAACAAGATTGAGGAAGCAATAAAAAATCTAGAAAACAACGGAATAATTAGGAAGTGTAATTCACCGTGGAACAACCTTTAGTTTGTGTATGGAAGAAAGAGAAAAAAGACATCAGGCTTTGTCTAGACTTCAGACAATTAAACAAGATAACAGAAAGACAAGCATTTCCAATGCCAAATGTAGATGAAATTTTAGACATCCTACACGGATCCAGATATTTTAGCTCAATCGACTTGGGAAATGCTTATTACCAGTGAAATTAGATAAAGAATCTCAAGAGAAAACAGCATTCTCAACAAAAGAAGGACAGTTCTGTTTTAACAGGATGCCGTTCGGTATTGCAGCGGCACCAGGAACATTTCAAGAATTAATGACGAAAGTATTGAAAGATTTGTGGAAAGATGGAGTGATGGTATATTTAGACGACATCCTAATATTCACAAAGACAGAAGAAGACCATTATAACATATTTGGAAAAGTCCTAGGGAAGATCGCAACAGCAGGACTAAGATTGAACCCCGAAAAATGTCAAATATTTAGAAAAGAAGTGAAGTTTCTGGGACACATAATAAATAAAGACGGCATACAAACAGATAATACTAAGATAGAAGCAATACAATCATTTCAAAAACCAAAATGTGTGAAGAATCTGAGGAGCTTTCTGGGTATCTGTAACTATTATCGACGGTTCATAAAAGACTATGCAAAGAAGGCAAGAGCACTAGAAAGCATATGCGGAAAAAACAATGAGAAAATAAGATGGACAGAGATGTGTGAAAAGGCTTTCAGGGAAATGAAAGAAGCATTGATAACCGCCCCAGTATTGGTATTTCCAGATTTCAGAAAAGAATTTATATTAGACACAGACGCGAGCTTCGATACTATTGGAGCAGTTCTTTCGCAAAAGGATGAAAAAGGACATGAACATGTCATTGCATATGGTTCACATGCGATGAGCAGCCACGAAAAAGGATACTGCATTACCAGAAAAGAATTATTGGCAATATACTATTTTTGTAAACATTTCAACCATTACTTATATGGTAAGAGATTCGTACTGAGAACGGACCATAAAGCTATTACGTTTATGGTAACAACGAAGAAACCAATAACTGCTCAATTCCAGACATGGATCAACTATTTAAGCAGCCTGGATATTAAAATGGAATACAGGAAAGGAACAAGCCATACAAACGCGGATATGCTATCCAGGAAAACATGCGGAACATGTGTACAGTGTATGATGGAACACGAAGACGCAAAAACCGGCAAAATTAAAACCAGAATATTAACAGTAACAGCAGAAGGCGGATATAACAAGTGGCAAAATGACAATATGGAGGTCCAAGAAATAAAGAATAAGTTAGAAAATAAAGATTGTAAGTTCATAATGGAAAACAACACGGTACTAACTAAGCAAGGTAAAATATGGATACCGTCAGATAATAGACAGAGGATGATAAAAGAAGTACACGTATTGCTGTGCCATGCAGGTGCACAGAAAGTAACAAAATATATCCAGAATAACTGCGACATGGAAAATTTAGCAACGGAAGTAAAAAAAGTAATTGAGAACTGCGAAAGATGTCAGAAAATGAAAACGATAACAACCAAGACAAAGGAGGAAACTCAAACAATAAAGAGTACAGAACCATTCGAGAAGATATATATGGATATATGTGGGCCATTGAAAGAAACGTTCAACAAAAAGAAATATATTTGCGGAATCATTGACCACTATAGTAAATACATCTCATTAACGGCCATAAACAAGCAAGACGAAAAAACAATTAGTGAGACGTTATTAAATAAATGGATATTAAAATTTGGAGCTCCAAAAGAACTTCATGTAGATTGTGGGAAGAACTTTGAAGCAAGAAGTATAAAAGAACTAGCAAAGGCAGCTGGCATTGAATTAATTTTCTCAAGCCCATATCACCATAACACGAATGGTATTATTGAAAGACAATTCAGAACAATCAGAGAGTATATTAATGCGTCATTGAATGAAGGAGGAAGGAAAAACTGGGCTGATATAGTGCCAGAAATAGAATATACGTTAAATGCAACAGTTCAAAAAACAACGGGAGTAAGCCCAGCAGAGATTATATTTGGGAGGAAAATCGACAGAATGAAATGGTACTCGAATAAAGAAATAAATAGAGAAGATATGGAAAAGAGAATAGAGGATAAAACACTAAAACCAAAAATAAGCAAAACAGTGAGAGATTTTGAAATGGAAGATGTGGTCTTGATCAAACAAGAAATTCGAAATAAAGACGATTCAAGGTGGGAAGGGCCGTACAAAGTGATAAAGAAAATACATGAACGGAGCTACTTACTTAAAGATCAAAATGGGAAGATGGTAGTCAGAAATGTTGAGAAGATCAAACATTTTAAAAAAGGGGGATGTGAGGAGTTAAAATTAAAATACTAAATTAAATTAGTTCATGATTAAAATTTGTAAAATTTTAATTGAAACTTAAATTATTTTAAGATATTAAAATTGAAATGATAATTGAAATTTTAAAATAAAATAATTTTTAATAAAATTGAAATTCAAGTATGAATGCGATGGTATGTTGATATTTGGTTGAAATTAAAATTTAGAAAATGTCCCAAGAATATTTGTTTATATAATCAGATTTAATGAAATATAATTTTGGATTTAATAGTCTTAGTAATTTATTTTGATGACCGAAGAATTAAATGTTATAGCTTCTAACAAACAAGAAAGGTCAAGAGTAAGATATATCAATTTGATACAAAAAACACAGACAATGTTAGAAATTATGGAAAAACAGAAGAAAGATAAATTGTTCCAGGAAGTGATGGAAATTCTTAAGAATCAGATAGATTTTCGGAAGGAATCGTTTCTAAATAGTTTTTTATTCAGATATAAAGATCGATTAAAGATATCGGATGATATGCTTGTATTGGAATCAGACAAAATAGATCTAGTGATAATCCCAAAAAGCTATCAATCTAAACTAGTGATTAAAATACATGAAGATTCATGTCACGTTGGAATTAAGAAACTGTTTCATTATTTGGAAGGGATTTTTTTCTGGCCGAAAATGCAAGAAACTGTTAAAGAGATAGTAAAACGATGTGTCACATGTGCAAGAAGGAATATATACCAAGGGAGGACAAAGGAAATTTTAATTCCACACGAAAGTTCTGAATTTCTAGAACAGATTGTGATGGATGTTGCTTTCATGGAGAGAACTTCAACCGACAAAAAGTATGTTATCGTTATTATTGATAGGTTTAACAAATTAGTAAGTCTAACGGCTACAGCAAACCAAGATGAAGAAACTATTTTGAAGACTCTAATGAACAATTGGATTTACAAATATGGTAAACCTCAAAGTATATTGAAAGACAGAGGGCGAAATTTTGAAAGCAAATATTTTAAGGAAAAATTAGAACAACTTGGAATAAAGCAAGAATTCGCCTCGCCATATCAACATCAGTCGAATGGCTTAGTGGAAAGAGCTATCAGAACAATGAGAGATTTACTTGTGACTACGATGAAAGGGGGCTGTGCTGAAAAACAGTGGCACGAACTTTTGCCTCGAATTGAATTCAGTATAAATGAAACTTATCAAAGTTCTACAAAATATTCACCATTTGAACGGAAAATAACAATACACGCTAATTCTAGACTCAAACATCAAGTACACGATATTTCGGAAGAAGCACAAAAGAATAACAAGCAAACTACGCGGAAGATGAAAACATTCGAAAAAGACAAATAAATTAAACGGCATTTTGAAGTGGGGGAGGAGGTACTAGTAAGACGAGAACCACATAGAAGAAACAAAAATGATATTCAATATGATGGTCCATATAAAATTCTTAGATTTGTTTCAGATCATCAAGTTGAATTGCAATATCCAGATACGACGCGGCACCGACGAATCGAATGGTTAAAGAGATGGCATCAATCTTATGAAGGGGAGAGTAATGATATTACATTAGAGGCCAAGGACCAAATGTGAAGAAGTTCAGAGTATATTGCGTAATTCAATACAATGTGTTAGTTATTACGCAATATACATTACTATTTAAGAGTGATCACTCTGTGTTAATATTAATAAAATCTTTAGATGGAACCAATTGTTGTAACTATTCTGATCTTCCTAACTTCTACCACCTAATTAAAACTCACAAAGAGGGTCCTGGTATCAAAATTAGACCTATAGTGTCCAACAAAAATGGACCAACAACTAAAACAAGTTGGCTCCTTGCAAAGATCTTGAAAACTTTATTGGACACGATACCACACCATCTACAAAGCAGCGACTGCCTCATGACAAGACTAAATAATAACATGACTTGTCATAGAGAATTCCAATACCCATTTAGTCTTGATGTCGTATCACTATACACATCTATCGAACCAACAGAGGCTATTCAATGTTTAGAAAAGAAATTAAGAGAAAGCAACTTGTTAATAAAGGAAATGAATATCGAGAATATCACCAAACTACTTACTGTTATCCTCGAGAACACCTATTTTACCTTTGAACAAAATATCTATAAACAAGTTAAAGGTCTGCCTATGGGTTCTAGCATATCAGGACTGCTAGCAATCATCTTTATGGATAACCTCGAACGACAGACACTAAGGACCATACAACCCATCGGTTTCTATGCAAGATATGTAGATGATATCTTCATCACGACCAAAAACAGAAAAGAAGCGGAGGAAATATTTCATACATTCAATGCGGCTCATCAAGATATTAAGTTCGAAATCGAATATCCGGAAGAAGATGGATCCCTCAATTTATTGGATTTGAGAATCAAAATAGAAGAAAATACTCCAACATAGGGGTTCTACAGAAAACCAGCTCGCAAAGAAATATTTATGCACAAAAGATCAGCGCTTCCATACTTACAGAAAGTACATGTCATAAGAAACGAGAAACGAAGAATAGCCAATCGATGCAATCAGTGACATACTCGACTTCAAGATCCTGAAAGAACTTAAACGTACCGGTCTTCCAATTCGGATAGCACATAAATCTTGGACATTGAGAAGGGCTCTGGCAGGCAACATAAATAGAGAAAACAATTGCACAATGAAAAACTGCCAGGCACCGAAAGATATGTGCTTTAGAAAAAACATCGTCTATTGCATCACGTGCAATGTATGCAATGAAATCTACATTGGAAGTACCCTCAGGACATTGCACCAAAGAGTTAAAGAACATCTAGATCCTGGTGGAACATCCTCGTTGGGCAGACATCTCCGGCAGTGTCAGCCAACAGAGGAAAGAAAAAATATTTCAATAGAAATCATAGCTAATGGAAACATCCAAAAGAAAAATGTCAGAATCAAAGAAGCAATTCTCATCATAAACAGACAGCCAAAGATCAACACTAAAGAAGAAATCAATGAAATCATGAATTTGATCTGTTGTCATTGACTTTGAGAATAACTGACAATATATAAAGAAATTATAAAAAAAATAGAATAAATTAAAAAGTAATAATTAGAATAATATAGAAAAAGAGAAAAAAAATTTTAAAAAATAGGGTTTGAAAATCAAAATTGACACATTTATTGAAATATTTAAATAGCATATATAAGTGGTTATTGGAGGCTTTATTGAAAATATTTTCAAATATTTTATTAGGCTTCTAGAAACTAATTATAGAAGCTGTAAAAAATTTAAAAATTTTTAGTTTGTGTCATTTTGAAATTTTAAATGTAAAAATTATAAAAAATTTTAAAAGTTTTTAGTAAAACAATTCATTATATTTACAACCAATGAGAATTAAGAGAAAGGAAATAAAAGAAAGATTGAAGGGTATTTTGAGGAAGAACATTGCTAAATTCCAGGAGATTGACAAGGACTATCGTATAGTCGAAAATTCTTTCATTAAATACATTATTTGCAGCAAAAGGCTTAAATTATCATTTTATTGTTTTAAATAATAAATGCTGCTACCAAGCAATCATCATTTTATATTATTATTATTATTATTATTATATTATTATTATTATTATTATTATTATTATTATTATTATTATTATTATTATTATTATTATTAATATTATTATTCGTTTCCTCTTCTAAATTTTCCACTTTGTAAACCTTTAATATATTTATCCTAAAATTCGTCATGGGATCAGTTTTCCTCAGTTACTTGTAATTATATTATTTTTCATCAGGCCCAAAATCTTTCACTATATCCTTTGCAAGCATTTATTCTCATACATCAATGTAAATCTTGAAAATGTTGTTGACAAAACGACAATTTTATTAAATAATGTTTAATATATAATAAATAATAACAACGAAAATAAAAAACTAAATCATAAAGAATCTACCTAAGTGCTGTGGCGCCGTACAATGGGAAATGTAAATTGGGCATAAGTTCATTAAAATAGTGTTTTGATAAATATCTGATCAGATATATTTGGGCAGTAGCCTTTATATCGCAGGATTCGTCTATAGCAATAGATAATGTTTCAGATGATTTAATATCATTAAATTGCTGGAACGAAATGTTTTGTGCCATTTTATTGACTCTATCCGGAATTGGTTTTGCACATTTTGAATCATTTTTATTTTTAAAATTATGGAAAAATACTTTCGAGATATTTATAAAACATTCTTTCAAATATTCCCTATCTGTAAACGGCTTTCCACGTTTCGCAATGTCATTAGCAATTATAAAACTAACATGCGTTGCGGTATTGGAAGAGTAAATCCATTTGTTAAATGTAAAAGTTGATTGATGCATCTTTGTCTGGAGTTGTAAATATTATATATTATAAAATTAAATATAAGTATAATTATAATGTAATTATATAATTTAAATTAAATTAATAGAATGATGTTTTCTTGCTCAAGGTATTGTTGCGTAAAATAATCCTCTTGTTTGAACATTGTGAATAATAATATTTGAACATAGAATCTTTAGATAATTTTAATTGATACAATCAATACTCGTAAGGAAACCAAAACCGGGACAAAATCGAAAACCGGTATTTCGATATTTTAAAAATTCAAATTTTTGATGAAAAATATTGTTTTAAGTCTTATTTAATCAAAAATCATTATTTAATAACCTTTTTATTTATTAATTTAAGGGTAAATATTAAATTTAAAGTAATATTTTAAAATTAAAGTAAATTAATTAAAGTAAGAATTTTAAATTTATTAACAAATAGTTCAATAACTTTTGAGAAATTTTAAATGGAATTAATAATGAAATAATTTTTAAAGATAAATTTAGATCCAAATTTTATTGATAATAATAATAATAGTAATAATAATAATAATTAATAATAATAATATTATTAGTAATAATAATATTAATTCAACAATCAGATACCATCAACAACCAATTACTTATAACCAACTAGCAACACATAAAAATAATAAATAAATACAAAATATTCCTCAACACTTACACTATCTTGTTAAAATCTAAAAAGTCAACCAAATACTGTGGAAACATACAATTGAACAAATAATTTATTGTTATTAACATTGTCGAAGAACTTGAACATCACTAGAGCTATCATTGTGAATACGATGAAGGTTTCTGTTTCCTGTATTTCTGACATATTTGATCTATTGATTTTGACTCGATTTGATGATTCTTCAACTTCTTCAACTTGTTTGACTTCATTGACAACTTCAGCTACTTCGTTAGACATGTTTGAATTTGATAATTTTTTAAATTGAATTTGAAAATGATTTTTGTAAAAAGTGAAAGTAAAAGATTATTTATTAGTTATTTTCCGCAAATTGTGATTATTACTATTATAAACTTTTGATATTCACCAAAGTCTCCGTAAAATTGCCATCAACAATTCGTATGACCTACTCTATGCTGGATTACAATTATTATCGGATCTTCATTGCATATCCAATTAAGTTTGAAAATTTCGAAACAGATTTGAGAAATAATAAATGTCTAGGTTCCGCCAATACAATAAGTAAAAGAAAAACTAAAATAAAATAATTGTTGGTCCAGAAGGCCAGTAATTAGAAATCTAAGTAATCAAAATTAATTAATTAATATGAAATACAATAAGCCGTTGGACAGCTAACATAAGCATAAATAACCCAAGAAGTAGAAAAATGAAACACATTGCAAAGCAAATAATAAAAAAATAACACGCATTAATAAATGAAAATAGGAAATTGGAGTTGTTTTCACAAAATTACTAATTTTATTTGACAGCCCAAACACGATGGCCAACTTGCAGGTGGAGGACTAAATCGACACAAATGC
>CAUHTR010006091.1:0-22161 GCA_959609185.1 Schmidtea polychroa
TGCCTTAAAAGAAAATTGTGCATAAAAGTAGTAGAAGTGGACGAAAATTGTGTTCAAATTAAAAACTTTACGTATGAAGTAGAGTCTCCAAAAAAATCTATTCTGTTACTCCGAAACGAAAATTTTTTTGATTTGAATTTAAAAGCATAATTTCTTTATATTTACTTAATTTTATTTCATTACATATATATTTTTTTATGTGAAAAGTAATGTTTATGTTCCTATATTTAATATTTTTATTTTAATTTAATATATACACATATAGGAGTTAATAATCCTAAAATGGTGTTATTAAAGAGGGGCAACATACTGTTGCCAACCCGAATATTTATATGAATTCTGAAAAGTTATGTGTATGTTATTTTTTTTATTAATAAAACTTAATTTCACAAAAAATCTTTTATTTCAAATATAGTGCCTAGGCGTTCTAAACGGAAAAAAATGCGAAAAATTTAAAACCGAAATAAAAACTTTCCGAATATAACGCCTAGGCGCTATGTTTGACGGAAAACTGTAGTCAAGTTCTTTAATAAATAAATATATATATATATATATATATATATATTATATACTTGTTTAAATAATAGTTAATTTAATACATTTTTAAAATGTTAGATAAATACGATCATGTTATAATGTAATTTTTTTTAGTAGATTAGACTAATAAAATATTTTAGAATTAAAAATTTAGAAAAAAGTAATAAAGAAATAATAAGTTTTGATGCATTTAAAGAAGTTGCTTCTCATAATTTTAACATTTACATGAAAAATAGAATAATATCTATACATTTTCATGACAAAGTTTCTTTTTTAAATAGTTAAGCATTTTTTTATTATTTGATACAGACTGAAAAATTTGAATATATCATCATTGGATTGATATTGAATCATGAGAGGTTACAAGATCATATTGAAAAAGGTCCTATATTCGGATCTGAGGAGGCTCTAGAATTTAAAAATTTATGGGGCGATTTGTCTCAAGTAGTACAAAGAAATGGCCTTGTTCAAGAAAGCGTTGTATGGCCAGATAAGGGAAATTTAACCTTAAAAATCCTTAACTTTATAATGAAAGAGTAAGGAATTTTTATGTTTTATTTTGATATAATTACCTATTTAGAAAATTAGGTTTCCCTCCTCACGGGGAAAAAGGCGGTTGGTACCAGATATATTCTGAGCAATTAAATAAATTTCTCAAACAAATCCGGACCGTTAAAATTAATAAAAAAGAGAATGTATCCATCCAAGAAGCTTATGATTTACTCAATTCGAATTTGTGTTCATCGACAGCTTCCAAAAGTGTCAAAAAGTTGCCAGTTCATATAAATGAATTGCGTCCAATCGGTGGCTGGTATAAAAATACAAATATATTCCCAGAAAAATGCATATCAATAAATGGTTTTAATCAAAATATTTTAATTGACCATATTAATAAAGTTTATTCCGGTAAGTTTAAGAACTATTTGGAATATTAATCATTGCCATTTAGTTGCCCTAATCGTCGAAGCCAACAACAAATGGCCGTCCGATATCGATGAGTTTCAAATGATGAAAAAATTGTTCATCGTAAAACTGTCGGATTTATTGTCAAAACATTGCAAAATCTCATCGAAAGTACTCAAGAATGGGAAAATCGATATTCTAATAAAGGGATTCATTTTCCGATGCTTTCTCGACGTGAAAAAGGAAGCTTTGATTTTAAAACGACTTCAATCTGAAACCCAAGTGGAAATTGGTGACAATTTGAAACGCAAACGTAAATCAGTGAGTTTATTGAAAGAAAATTCGAATTCCATGTCGAAACAACTGAGAGAGTATTTGCTGACTCATGATTGGCTGATGGATATAAATACACGCATTCGGTGTTTGTGTGCGCAATTCGGTCAGGTTTTCATCGACAGTTGCCGATTAGTGAAGCGATGGTTGGTGAGTCAAGGGATTGAGTTGATTGCAGATGACGATGATCGATTGGGTGACTCGTGTCTCAATGGTAACAACGAGTCGACTGAGAGCCAATTAAACGGTTGGTGTTTCTCAGAATTGGCAATTGAGTTGATTGTTGCCAGAATCTTTATCCACCCGTCAGATGAATATTATGGATTCCCCAGGTGAATAATGTCAATGTTACCCCAATGTTCCGATTTATCGATTTCCAAATATTTCAGATCTGCCGTTTGTGGATTCATTCGATTTTTGAAACTGATGTCGGAATTAGATTGGACCTCGAAACCGCTTGTTGTCAATATCAACGGAGAATTGTCTCACGATCGATTTGAAGAATTATCGAAACCGTTCACCACAAACGAGAATCGATTCACCGAGTTGCCAAGTGCCGTCATTCGAACCCCAGTTGATGTATTCGGCAATCATTGGACGACAATTGGACCGAATCGGTTTCTATTGGATATGGTGAAGAATCTCTCGAAACGAGCTTATTTCTGTTGCGAGCATTTATTGATCTCCCAGCAAGACTTGACGGTAGCAGAAATTCTATTATTTCCCAATATTGATTTTCCTCCTATCGTATTCAGCCGCTTTTCTCATTGGATGTTTCGGAATTCGATGTTTTGATACATTTGAAATCGTCAGTGCTGGATTTGTTCCTCGACAAATCGATCGATGCGACACCTGAGGAAATCAAGCGGGTCAGCAAATGGAGAGCCGGAATGAAGAAATCCGATACGAAATTTCAAAGATGGCCGAAGGATTACGATGACAATCCCGTGGAAAAGATGACCAATCAAATTCGGGTATGTATTGATTGGTTTATTATTGATCTCTATTTGTGTGTCCGTGTGTCCCCATGTGTGTCTGTGCATATATATCGATTGATGCTCCATTCAGGCCATTGTTGGCAGTGACGCCATTTGCTTCGTGGACAAATACGGACCGAGATTCATCGGATTGAAATGGCTGAAACGGGAGGTCGATCGGGAATTCCTACTCAAATGCATCGCTGCGGACTGCCACAACTTCGTTGCTAAGTGCGAAATTCTTGAATAAATCAGCAAATGTTTGGCATGTATAAATTTTATGAATAAATCTTTGATTGACTTCGTTGTGATTTTCTCAATAAAATCAATGAATATGGTGCAGTGAGCCAATCGGGACACTGAATAAGGCACATTATATTATTGGAAGGAGAAAATAGCATCTCCATTCATATCTAATTGGTTAATTGGTTGTCCTGTTCAAGGCCGGATTATCCAATAGGCACTCTGCTTAAGGCCTACGCAATAAAGACAGGTAAAATTCAAAATCAATCACTATAATTAGAAACTGTTTTAGCGCGCAGCACCTCCAACTCCCCAGCACAGCAAAATGATTTTCAGCGCAGTATATTTAATTCACCGTTTCATGGCAGTTGTTCCTAGTAAAAAAATGTGCTATTTTTTATTTTATTTTCACCTTCCAATTAACATATTTATTATAAAACATTACGAATTTTTGATACTCAATATTATTATGTGGTTCATTTTGAATATTTAAAAATTTTCAATGTTAATAACCAGATGCATAATAACGGTAGTGTCGTTTTAAAACTGTTACAACCACGTTATAGCATTTTGACGCTCATTTGTATTTAAAGGCTGCTCAGCGCAGCTGACTTTGCGCGCACTCCTGCTTATGGCTTAGAGGGAACATTGCATAGCAGACTAAATTATATACCCGCATATAAGCCGATTCCACAAATTTGATTGATTAAAATGTCAAGAATAGATGACCCGTGTATGTCATTGTTGGGCTTATCATCATTATTTATATATTTGAATATAGAGTCCTCCATCTTTTTTAATGCTTCTTCTTTCTCTTGCTTTTCATTCGTTTTTCAGATCCAGGCTCGAGTTTTCTCTGGTACCCATCAGACATGATAAAAAATATTTTTAATTACCAATACTAATTAAATTTTAATCGATTCTTTCTATGTAAGAGTATCCAATCCATTCCACACTGGAATAAAGGAATTCCTCACGAGAGGCATGCTTTAAGGTTGATACAATTCAATGATTGATACTAATCACAATATATAGAAAATAAACCTAAGTAAAATTATGAAATACGTCGAAAATATATATCAGATATGGCTTATAGGATTTGAGATCTTGTTTACAAAATATAATTTGCATTGGACCAGCGTTGAATCTTGTATTTGGCATCCGATTATTGATTTCGATTTTAATAAAGTATTTAATCAAACTATTGGTTGTAAATTGAATTAGAGAATTTGAATTGTAAAAAGCTTTATGTTGAAAATAACTTAACTATATCGAGTTTAATTGGTTTCAATAGGATTAGACGTCTTTCCAATATCATTTTCCTACCGAAATTTACACATTCTTGGAAATAAACATGATTAGAAATAACAATTTGATTCACTGGTACATCGAAATAATTAGACACAGTTTGGAAAATAAAAACACCATAATTAAATAATAAGATTAATAAAAACCTCATAATTTAATGATTTCTTATGATAAAATACACAATTTTGAACTTGAAATCAATCATGACGAATGAATGATAAAGAACAATATTGAGTTATGATTTTATTAATGTCTGTTAACTCTGACTCCTCGTGATCCAACACAAAACAACTTTATTCAAATTTTACCACAATTGCATTTAGTCATTAGATTTGCATCTTTCTTTCGTAGATATTTATTATCGCAAGGTAGGTTGCCCAAAGGTACGATAATTTTTAATTCTCTTTAGCTTTAGTTGAAATTTCTCTTGGAGTTTCGTAAACGTCCTCTGATCAGATATTGTTTTCTTCCACCAACTGGCCACTTGTCTCCTTTCAGCTTTTAATTTTATATTTTTCTGAAAGGCGTTTATCTGATATTGGGTAAACATTATTTTCAATCCTACCAATTTAACTTATGTACTCCTAACAGGTACTCGGTCGAGTTTGTTTCAAATTCTTTTGATGATTGTTTAATTAGTCGAATCTTAGTGCACTCTGGGTTTTCCTTCTCGTTCGAGTTTCCTTTTGACTCGGGTTTCTCATTAGATCGGGTTTTCTATTAACGATTAATTACTTTTTAATTTTTTTGTTATTTTATTTTCTAGAGACCCCTCATTAAATATTTATTGTTTTTGAATCTCATGATTTAGCGTTCATCCATATCGATTTCCCCGATAAATATTAAATTTCACATTTTTAAAATTTTTTATTAATTTTTGCGCACTTCCTATTTTGGTGTTTTTATTGATTTTTTGTTATGCTCCGTTTTATTTTATGCTTTTATATATTACCCAAAAATGTGCAAAGAAAGAATGTTAAAAAAGTAACTTTAAATATTCATGGAAATACATGTTTCAAGCACAAATTCAGCGCATGTGTGGATACATTCGAGAGAGGTTGGAGGTCGGTAAAAAAAAGTGAGAAACCGATGCATGCAATCAGAAAATTTATCACCTGGTAAGAGAGATTGCATAGTACACCTGATCCACACACTAAATTAAAATCGAGTATAAACAGGTACTAATTTTGTCAGTAAGTACCCAAGTTCCAAATTATTTTAACTTGGTTACTATTGACCAAAGTTTTGCCAAGTATTTTATGACTAAGTGCTAGTAAATGGTAAGTTAATTGGTATGTAATGGTAATTGTAAGTAAATATGTTCTATGCAATAAATGTTCAATTTATTTTGTTTTTAATCAATATTTCTAAGGGACATATGACTCGAGTTAATTGTCAAACATTCCAAAATTATTATGAAATTTGGCCGAGAGATCGGGTTTCTTTTACCTTTCCTTTATTGTAAGAATCTCTGGTAGAGTCAATCATACGGTCGAGAAAAATCCTGTTTGATAATGTCGATTAAATATATTAAAAACTAGGAAAAAATAATAAAAATGATGAAAAATTACTGAGTTTGATTTGACTTACATAAAACTCTGAAAATATTTCGTAAAATAGCTGAAAATCGCGAAAAATAATAAAAAATTTGTGACAAAACATTGAAAATTATGAATAATGAAAAATTTTATTTGACGTACATAACATTTTTGGTGACATACATTGAAATACTAGGAATTTTAGATAAAAATTTTACTAGAGACTTTATTCTGAATTGTATTTAACAAGTGCAAGTTAAGATTTCAAATCATCTTTCGAAGACCTCAACAATACTTTGTTAATCCGTTGAAGTTATTCTTATTTTCTCGAATTCCAAAAATTCTTAACGTTCTTCGATGTATTTATCTGACAATTTTAACTGAAAGACAACCCTATTTTTTGCATATGTATGTATAATCCAGCACATTTTGTTTTATTTTGATTCTGGATTTACCCAGGTCAGTTTTTCAGATTCTATTTAATAAAATAATAATAATAAAAATAAATGAATACGTTTGGCATGAAAATATTTACTAGTGTTGGGATAATTCAAACAAATAATGGGCAAATTAAAATTGGAATAGCGTAAGAAATATTTGGAATTAAACCTCGAATTAATAAAATGTAATTAGAAAAGAAATTGTGAAGAAATAAATAATATTTATTTCCTACTACATTTACTATATTTCGAATTCTGCATCTTTTGGATAAACACTATATATAAAAAAATAATATTCATTAATTATGATTTAATTTGATTATCACAGAAATACACAGGGAAAGTGGGTGAAGAGATCTATGTAACAAATAACAATAATGAATTAGATATGATCGTTAATCAATTTTGTGCTAAATTTATATAAAATAATTAATCTTTCAGACTGAGTGAATGGCGGTTTCAAAAGTATTTTCAATTTTATTAAATTCAAATCAATGTTTTAAACGGCGTCATTTGTCAAATTTTAATAAATTTCAATTTTTAATGTAATATAAACTCATAAATAATTTTGTTCAATGTTCGAATTGCTCGAATCGCCTACGGAAATTCAGATGATCTTGCAATAAATCCATATTTTATAAGTAATTTATAAAATTTGTAAAAAACTAAAAATTCCTCAGAAAATTTTGTTAATTCTCTTTTTAAAAATGGTGACAGATTGGCTATGAGCCTTTGATTTGTTTTGCTAAACAGCACTTGACAATTTCCTTCGGTGACATAGTCAGGAAATTTCCAACACAAGAAATCTATTGAATAGTCTGTAACGAAAAGCTTTTTCGAATCACCTACAAGAAACTCCAATGTCGATATGACACTCGTAATTCGTGTTTGACACTTGGTTTTTTGATTTTCGTAATAGCTTTTCGCCTCAGTTGACAAATTCATTTCTAATAATTTATTATAATATCTAACAGATTTTTTCAAGAGGAAAATGTCAAAAGTTAGAACACCAATTCTATTGTAACTCATGGCAAGAAATTTTACAGTTTCAATATTCACGATATTCTGATATTCCTTCAGTTACGTCATCTTTCATAGAATTACTTTTAATGCATTTTTTGAAATAGGTTCTCTTTTCTTCAATTTACAAAATTTAATAGACATTTTAAAATCAATCAAAGCTTCATCAAAAGACCCTTGGCTTTTATTCTCCATATTATCAAGGTAACACGTGATGCCTAAATTACAAAATATTCTTGATAGGCAGTGATATGAACTCAATTTGTTTAAATTATATTTCTCTTGTAATGATAAAGATTTTTCTAAATATTGTATTTTCAACTTTGAATCGACAACCTCATTGCAAATTACATATGAATCTGATAGCTTTTCAGCGGTTTCGATTAGCTGCTGGTCAACATCATGCAACCGTTCGATTAGATTATCTGCTGCTCCTACTGCTAGATCGAAAAAAATTTCAGCATCAAGCAGTACATGATATTTATTTTCATTAAAAAGGAAATAACACAAATATCCTTTACAAAAACAAATGTATATATAACAAACAATTCTATCTCTTTTCAAATCGGCATTTAGCTTTCCTATCGTTTCATTGGACAATTTTATTATATACTTTAACGAATCAATATTATATGAAAACTTCTGTAAACTTTCTGCCATTATGATTTTGCACCTGATGAAATAAATTACAATTTTCTCTAATAAATATCCATGCGGATTGTTTTCTTTGTAATATATAATATTGTTTTCCATTAATTTTTCCATTTCCTCCACACATTTAACAGCAAGACGAAAATATTTCTCAATTTCCAGTCTATCTAAACACATAAAAGCGATAGTTTGAATAAACATAACAGATTTGATAGTACCATCATTATATTCTTTAAGTTTTTCTATTTTTTCAATAGCTCTATCAGTCTGCCCGTCTTCCCAAAGTGCAATTGCCAAATAGTATCCAATTTCGAAATTGTCAGAAATCAAAATTGCTTGATCACAAATTTCAATAACTTTTTTATAATTGAGTTGAAGGATATGTAAGTAACAAATATCAACATAAACGTAACTGATTTCCTTTTTTATTATTTCATTTTTTGCATGAAATTGCATGTTGGTAATTTATTTTCGATAGCAACAATTCTAGGATTTCTGTCGCATTTTGATATTGACCAATTAATCGATAAACATGAGCTAAATTTGCATTGATTTGAAATAGAAATTGATTCATTCCACAAGCAGCATTATAATCATTTGATGTATCATTATTAGTTGAAAACCGCATTCAGTAAGTCAAGAGCTTTTGTAAATATTCAATTGCACGTTTATACAGACCAATATCAGTAAATAAGTTGCCTAACGTGAAAGAAGAATAAACAGATAAAGGTAGAGTTTCACTTTCATTAATATAAAATAACTTTTCCAGATAATTGCTGGCCGGTATTAAATCGTTAATAATGATTTTCCATAATTTAAAACTGTCAAATGACCAAATATTGTGCGCCAATCCTTCGTTTCTAGAACGCCTAGCTGATCGTCCGGCTTCACTCAATATTTCCGATGAGATGCATCTGCTGACAAACCATTTCTCGTCAGGCAAATTCAAACTGTGATAATTACATAGGCCCAAGTTTACCAAATCTCGAATAAATTGTCCGATAGCCAACACGATATGCTCACAAATATGCATTTTTTTAATCTCTGTTAATTCGATATTGTTTTCAGTTGATTCCAAATAAACCATTTCTTCATTGATTTCTTTAATGAAAGTTAGTAATTTGGATCTAATTTTTGGTTCATTGTATTTAATAATAATATTTTTATTAGAATAATTTAATTCATCAGGATAAAAATTTCTGTCTGAGAGTTCTAATTGGTTTATTTTCGATCGATATTGCTGATTGATTGATGCTAATTTCTTATCGATTTCATTGCTGTCAATTTGACTATTTGTAAGAATTTTGTAAGATTTCCACAACAAATCATCAATCAATGATTTCATTTCCACTTCATTATTTTTAGAAATCAGGTTTTTTCTTTTTTAACTTTTTCGATTTCTTACCTTTCATATTTTTTATCCATAGAATTTATAATTTCTTAGGTTATTTTTATTGGAAATACTCAATGATTCTGGGTAGTTAGATCTGTCATGCGCATCCAGTCGATTTAATAAACTTTGATATTCATCATTTAATTTGTTACCTGACTGTCATCTTTGGTCTTCGATCCCATTCGTTCGATAACCCTAAAACCTTTGGAAATGGTTTTATTAATATTGATTTTAATTAATTCAATATTTTTTTCAATTATTAAATCAGGCTTTGATTTGTTTTTTCAGATAATTTCAATATAACTTTAGTCGATTCAATCAAATTTTCGGAATTGTCATAATGGAAATTTATTTGAAAATCATCAGTAATGATATTCTCCAAATGATGTTTAATATTAATAATGCTATCATTAAGCATTGATAACTGATTTCATTATCTGCAAAAATTTTAATTTTTACATGAAAATGAACAATTAAATTTCTTATATTCATGAGATCTTGAAATCCAATAAATAATTTATTGGATTTTAAATTAATTGATTGACTCTCTAAATATTCATTCAATAATTGACCAATCACAGTCAGAATTCGAGCGATAAAATATCGATCTTCTTTCACAATGAAATTAATATTATCGATTTTTCCAATAATTTTTTCGAAATTTCCTGAAAATCATTACATCATAATATTTGTACTAGCGATTATTATGATATTATCAATAAACAATCCATCCGATATTAATTCTAGTTGATTTATTGATTCATTTCGAGTTTCTGTCAATATCAATTTATCTAATTTAATATTTAAATTGATTAAATCTCTCATGAGTACATCTTTTCTTCTTGAGTAATTCTAGAATAAACTATATTATCCGAACAAATTATTTCAGTTGGAAGATCTTTTCAAAATAAATGCCATTTATATTTTTTGTTTATTCCTATTTCTCTGAATATATCCGTATTTGTTTCTAATCGATTTACTTTGAGGATCATTGTTATCGTTGTGATGATATCTGTTCAGATAGATTGCCTATTTTAATCAGACAGTTCTGTAAATCGAGTTGTTATTCAGGAATTGGTAATCGAACTTTCATTTCAGAATAATATCGATATCGTTTTGATGTCAATTCATTCGTTTGATTATTTTTTAACAAATTTACTGAATTCATTACAAAAGGATTTTTCCATTGGAAAATCGGAAATGTTCATTGTATCACACTCTCCCTTTTTTCATTCACCAACAGCCGCAGCGTTAACCGTTGTTTCAATATCTTTCTTCATCAATACCAACTGGCAAATTTCCCGTTTTTGCAATACTTATCAAATTGAATACGACCCATGGGCCGCAATCATAGACATTATCCTGTTGTTTTTGGAGATCAATATTTTTATTCGGTTTATTTCCTTTGTTTGCGAGAACCGTTTATAGAGTTTTCGTTGACATTTTCACCAAATGACCACATATAAAGCTTCAAACGATTGTCTGGATTAATACGCCATTACTAATCCACCCAATGTGAACTTCATATATTCCATCAATAACATTTCCTCTATTTATTGGGATCCACCGCAGATTTTATAAGTTTATCCTTTCCCGCAAATCCTTACAAGCCCTACTGATTATGTGACTCTGGTGTAACGCATCAGAACTAGCGGCTCACACACAATAACTTTATCTTTGCATTCGAATTTCAACATAAATCAACATCAAATAATTGTTACCAATATTCTCTATTTAAAACATTGTGACTCATTTCTGTTGGTAAAATTATTCAAAAACTAAAAGAGAAAATATTTCATAATTAACATCCTCATTTTAATATAAAATTAAGTTTAATTTAAATATTACATTTTTAGCAACAAATTTAATTTATTCTTATAACACGGATAGAGTTTTAAATTGACTATTAATATTTATAATTTTTTGTTACAAAATGTGTTAACCTAAGCCATGTACAAATGTTGTATTATGAATATTTATAATATTAATTCAAGGATCTACAAAAAATGGGGAAAACCTCTAACAAATTATATTAGGATGGACGCAACAAATTGATAGAATTAATTGGCTCCTGCTTTGAAAGGCGTCAGTTTTATAATTTTAAAGGTTCTCACCAATTTAAGAAACAGTCGCCATCATACGTCAAGGACATTTAGCTATACATAAAAACTAGTAAATTACCACATCAAATAAATAAATGGATATTAAAGAAGATACAGAAAATATTGATGTTAATATTTTAAATATTTCTACTTTTTATTTTAAATATGTCTAGATTTTTTTTATAATAATAATATTGTATTGCCAAGCACATGAGAACTTCTATCCCGAAACAAGCTTTAATATATATATATATATTATCAGGCACCGGCGCTAGAGTTTCAGATGATGTGTGAAAATTGCATATTACCGCTTCGCATTCCATAATAAGAGTAAAAAAACGATAAATGCATACAAAACAAAAAATATTTTTCACAGATTGGAACAATATTGTTCAAATTGGACTAGTTATTAAACAATAAATGGAAATTGTTATGAAAGTAACAAATTTCTGTACAATTTTGCCGCCTTTTGTATTTTTCCGCCGTGGCGCCTGCGTGAAAATCACGCATCGTACCCGCCGCACGCCACAGGCTTGTATATATTTAATAGACTTCAATATTATCTTTTTTATAATTATTAATTTTTTTTAGAAAACAATTCAAATTTCTAGGTACACCACTCGCATCGCCTCTCCTTTTTTTTGAGTTCTTGCTCTTACCTCAGGTGGTAATAGTATGTCCTAAAAGTCCCGATGACTTATTTTTTCCGCATTCATCAATAAAAACAATTTCTCTGATTTTTAAAAGAAATCACCCAGAGATGCAAAATATCTTACAATTCTTTTATCTTTGCATAAATAGCAGCGAAAATCATACCTAACGACGACCACACCTTCCAACAATTGTCGATTTTTTATGTTTCTTTACAATTTAGACAAAGACTCTTAAGGGATAACGATGATACATGTCATACTGACTGTAGTCAAGATATCTCTCTCGTGTCACTTGTTACTCAGCGTAGTTTATTCTTAGAGACAGGTAGCGCTCCCAACACTTGCTTGTTATTGACAGGATTGTATTTCTCAAATAAACACATCTCTTTTTGTAGGAAAGCACAAATTCTTATGTCACTTTTTTTCACAAAACTATACAATCACTTGACAGGAAAATAGTAAAAAGCTCTTTTCCCTAGGACGGGCCGGAAATATTGTATACCTTGGAAGGCCAAACCGGTCAATTTGACCGGTGCACATATGCTCCTTATTTTCATGCTGAGATTTCTATGATGCAACTCATTTAGGCAATACTTTCTTTGTGCTACTAACACGCTTTCAAAATTTAACTATTTTTATTCTAACAGTAGTTAATTTATTAAACTACTTACAACAATGAAATAAAAATATTTGTTTTAGGCTGACACAAAGCTACACTATTTTAAACATTGTCTTCAGCGTTTATTCAGACTGGTATGTATGTATACTTCATTTCTTGTTTATAAAATATTCTCTTGCTTTTATTCAAAGATAGTGCTTTATTAAAAGTGTAATTAAGCAAGCATTAGAGTTCTAATTTTGAAATTTGGTAAATTAAAAGAATCAAACGAAAAACTTAACGAAATGTCATAAGACAATATCTAATAATTGTTATAGAAAATCTTTGAACTTCTTGGGATAACAAACATTATAAAACCGTGTTTTCATTAGAATCCAATAATAAATTTGACGTTTCTTATTTACTGACGGAGTTTTTATCATTATTTTAGAATCAAATATGCCAACTAAAAGAATTGCTGCTCAACGTGCTTTACAGAAGCTATGGAATATTGACGCTGCTCCTCTCCGAAGATGAAGATCAGCCTATGGGAAGTGATGAATGAGCCCGAAAGAAATGATTCTGACGAAGAGTTACATGAAGGGAACTCTGATGATAATGGAAGTTCGTTAGAAAGTGACAATGAGTCAGTCAATAGCTCATTTCTTCATTAGAAAATCAGCTTTTATCTGGCAGGTATGGCACTCTTTGGAATCAAGTAGAAAACAATCACGCTATTAGTGGTTGGCAGATTCCTGCGCACAATATTTTAGTGGAACACCTGGTGTGAAAGCTTTTGCAAAGCGCAAAATTGACTCACCCCTGAGCGCTTGGCCGCTTGATAGTCTCTGAGGGAATGCTGAAGTTAATTCAAAAATACACAATTATGAAAGGAAAAGAAGCTTCGTCAGACTGGTGTATCAGTATACAAGAATTAGATGCGTTTCTTGGATTGCTGTATCTCCGGTGGTGTGTTAGGCTTTCGCCGACATTCTATCAATTCAATCTGGTCATCTCAATTTGGATCTCCTTACTTCAGAGAAGTCATGGTCTCGGAACCGTTTCCGTGAGATACTGCGCTTTCTTCGTTTGATGAACAATGTTCTCGACGTTCAAAGAGTAGAACAAGATAAATATGCCCATTTTTCGTGAAATATTTGACTTGTTTGTTTCAAACTGTCTTCAAGTTTATACTCCTAATCCCTTCCTTACTGTCGACGAGCAACTTTTTGCCGCTAAAAAATAGGTGTTGCTTCATCCAATTATGCCAAATAAGCCTGATAAAATTCGGTATCAAAATACTGGATTCTCAGTGATGTCAAACCAAATTTGTCATCAATCAAATGCCATATTTAGGAGGTCTCACGATAGAAACGAACGCTGTGGATTACGGCTGGGTGATTTTGTAGTCAGGAAACTAATGGAGCCATTTTTTCAATAAAGGATACAGTGTCTGCACTGACAATTTCTTTACAAGTCTCTCACTAGCTGAAACATCTCCTTGGTAAATCGAACAACATTGTTGGTACTGTAAGATTAAATTCACGCTTTTTTATCATCAGCTCACTTGGAGAAAAAGCCTCTTTTTGAATCGACTCATTTATCGTGTCAAACACTGTCACTGTTTCCTATCAAGGCAAATCGGACAGAAACATTGTCATGTCAACATTCCATTCTACTGCTAGTGTGAGATCTGACGAAAAGAGAAAGCCTGAAATGATACACTTTTATAACAAAAATAAGACAGCTGTAGATACATGGATAGCATGTTTGCGTTTATACAGCAGTAAAGCCGCAACAGCAAGATGGCAGTCGCTACTTTCTATGATTTGCTTTATAAAGCAGCTCTCAACGCGATCATGTTATTTTCAAAGATGCTACGGGATCAACTATAAAAAGAAGGGATTTTATTTTTGAATTAGCTACATCTCTTTGTGAGGAGTTCAAAAAGCCGTCGAACAGCAAGTCCCATCTCTGGTGAACTCTGTTCTGAAACAACCAAAATTAAAGAAGCGAAAAACTTGTTCTGCTCCTCATTGCATACACAAATCCGGAGCTATATGCCATGTATGTAGTAAAGTTACTGTGGAAAACATTCCAAATGACTGTTTAAATGCTTCGGTTGTGTGTAAATTATATTTGGTTTTATATTTTCTAGTATGTAAGATGATTATGTGTGACTTTCTTGTGTGTTTCAATATACCGGTCAAATTTACCGTTTCGGCCTTCATGGGGATGGCCTCATTATCTCAGTCGTGCCAAATGCTATAATCGAAGCTTTGATATGCACAACAAGTTCACTAAAATGAATAAATTGTCACAAAATATGAGACGTTAATTCCTTTTCGTTTTCTCACAAAATAAAAATGAAATTGCTTAACGGTCAAAATAACCGCTCCTGGCCGTCCTAGTGTTAAAAAGACTTTTACAAACCTTCCACAACTGAACTTTTTTGACTCTACCTTTTTCGACACAACCATTCGGCAATTTATTCCCTTCCTTTTTTTAAAAGAAAGCTCAAAACGAGCTCCAAAGGATACACTCAAACTCATCTTCAAACACGACAATACTACGCAGATGTTTTAATTCGTTTTACCACCCACTGTTCGTGCAATACTTACCGAGTGAGATAAAACAAATTTAGACGAATTTGCTACTACTGCCGATTGGTTAATAACAAATCTTTCAGAGTCTTCAGTAGCATCGGTTCACAACACTGACCCACGTAGCGGCATTACAAATAGAAGTAGTTTCCCAACGCCGATAACGAAGTTTAGTTAAAAAATTACCTCAATGACATAGAGACAAATGATCTCAATCTAGAGGCAAATTAATCTGAGAAGTTTATTATAAATTTAAAGATTTCTCCCTGGAATGCTGGCATAGATTGTAAATGGGTCTGAAATATGACGTTTCCATTCGATATTTAAAGAGAAAGCTCAAACATGTTTAGATGGTTGCACTTCTAAGGAAAACTTAAAATCTTTTTGGGGATTCCGCTAAACAAAAAATATATATCTTGCGGCATTTTTTTAGTTTCCAAACTTCCAATCGCATAACTATAACATCTCCTTGAACCTTTAATTTTAATCAACATGTACTTATATATAAATATAAAATTAATAGATGTAGCTCCAATTTCCATTTCGGCTTTGTCTGTCTTGCATGCGCCAATTTTCCCGGGTTTTTCAATGAAATATTTGGGAAATAAGATTAAAAAACAAACTGAAACTTTTTTTCAAAATTTCTGTTAAATATTTTTCTTATTACAAATATTTTTAAACAAGATATTAATTTTTATGAATTTATAAATTAATAAATGACTTGAGAAAATGACACCTGAAAAAACATTTTATAAATTAGAATATAATGATTATAATCCGTATGTTCACTTTTATTGTAAGGAAGAAATTTTTAGTCACACGAGTAAGTATTTTTTTAAATTTATGTGACATATATTCCTTGATGTTTATATTTTTTATAACTTTCATATTTTCAATTAATTGAAATTTCTGATGTTATTTGGCCAGGTCCATATAAAATAAATCCTTATATATTTCATATTTAAATATTAATAATATATGGACTTCAGAAAAACCTCAATTAAACTTCTCACTATGGGACAGCTTAATGGTGAAGCGATATTTATGACAGAATCAAAAAAAGAAGTAAAGTAGCAGAAATCTTATGGTGAGCTTATTTTCCCTAGCGCTTATACGATTCATAGAACTCGAAAGGTTAAACATTAAAATTCGTTAATCTATTTTCAGTGTGATATATAATTCTCTACAATTTCAGAGTTGAAAATTTATTCGAGTAAAAAACAGGGATTCGGAGCGTATTTAAAAAACGCTCCGCCACAGATACCGCTCCATTAATAAGCGCTTCTGCTCCGCTCCCTTTCAACAAAACAAATGCTCCGTTGGAAAATCAAACGAAAAGAAGTTATTTGAGTATTGAATAAAGTTGTGAAGAAGGTCAAAGAAAACAACTAGCTCAAGTTCCAGTTTAGAAACCAATCAGTAATTTGTGATCTTTAAATCCGGTGTTATACACAATTGCTATTCCTCACAGAGTGTTGTAATAAGCATTGTATAGACACCAAGCAGAGTGTTGAATTGATTGTCAGTGTAAAGAGAAAGTTTATTTGTGATTAGCAATAAAGATTTCTGTTGTCAAGTGTTATTTGTGAATCGCATAAATACACGTTCGGAGTCAGAGTAAAATTTAAATTTATCACCTACTCAATAACCCAACAATAATAATATTTTAATTCTCTATTTTAAGTACCCTGCAAACTTACCACACCCATTTGCAATGAACAAATGTGTCTATAATACAGGTTGGTGTGCACAATCAATTATAGATCCGTCACTACAGTATATCATAAGGTATTTCTGATGAAATAGTTACTTTAATGAAATAATGCAAGTTATGTTTAACTATTTTAGCCATTTTAGAAATGGCTTTCAAGTAATTTTTTTTATTTAAAGTAAATTTTAAGACTTGAATTTCGATCCACATCAAGGTCTTAAATATTACTTTTTATCAACATTTTTATTATAAATTATAATTAAATCTCAGAGTTCTTTGGGATTTTAATAAATTTTATGAAGTTATTTGGAATTATTTCGATAAAATGTAAGTCAGATATATTTTAACTATAAATAAAAGTAATTAGTCGAATTTTGTTATGTTCTAATAAAAAAACTAATATTAAATTTATTAAAAATTGAAGATAAATCTTACAAAATAATGTCTTTATTATCTATAGAACTCAAAGTTGAGTTTTCGGAATTTTGATGAAATTTTTCTATATGCATTTTTTCAGGTGGATAAAACTTAATATTATTTTGTTGTACTTTAATATATCACGAACATAACATATATCCACAATTGTCCTCACATTAGTTATCGAGTGACCCTTTTGGCCATACAGTTTCGCCCACAACACATTGCAAAGTCAATATAGCAATTATTAAAAATAATACACAATATCCTGAAACATACGCATAAAATTATTGATAAAACATTGATAATCGATAATATTCATTCATTTTATATAAAATATCAATTATTTTAGCGATAATATTGATTTTGTTTTAAATGAATAAAATTTAAAATTAAAAAAATTAAATCGTTAATCAGTGAAAAAGATAATGATAAAAATAATCAATACATAAATATTGGTAAAACATTGATAATCGATAATATTCATTCATTTTATATAAAATATCGACTATTTTAGCGATAATATTGATTTTGTTTTAAATGAATAAAATTTAAAATTAAAAAAATTAAATCTTTAATCAGTGAAAAAGATAAAAATAATATTTATTGATAAAAATAATCAATATATAATTATTGATAAAACATTGATAATCGATAATATTGATTTTGTTTTAAATGAATAAAATTTAAAATTAAAAAAATTAAATCGTTAATCAGTAAAAAAGATAAAGATTATAAAAAATATTTATTGATAAAAATGTTCTAAATCAAAATTGAATAATCACTAGAACAATAAATCACATTTTGACTATTCAAATTGACTACTGAATTTAACGAGTCTCCATTTCTTTCTGTTGCTGAACTACCTTTCGGTAGGCAACATTTTTGTAGGCCTTATTCATTTGTTCAAGCACGACAAACGTGATAACAGTATGAGGACCAAGACGCAAGAAATACGGTGTAAAGCCTTTCCATAAACTAAATACTCCTTCATGTTTTGTAATTCTAATAAATGCATTCTGAATAATAAATATCATCGTCAGTCGGTAGTGAATTAAGCTATTGCGTATCTTACAATGGCACCGGGAATATTCAGGGACCCCATTAACCACTGTCATGTTTTGAATTCTAGTTTTAACAATATCGACTGTGCATAGATGCAACTGTAGTTATGAAACCGCTGATCATACTGGCGCCAAAATGGACAAAGATTCCATCGTTGAAGAATTCTGAATACAAGATTTTGTTTAGCAATTTGTTACTTATTGTTAATAATTCGGGTTATCAGAAATTTGTGAAAAATGTTAAAAATAATACAAAAAATCAAAGAAAGAATTTAATTGGAAATCATCAAAGAAAGTTATGTGATGCTGGATAGAGGTAAGTTGAAAATTATATTGAAGTCAATTTAGCTAGAAAAGATATGAGAAATTTTTTAGGAAATTGTACAATTGTGTTTGTAAACTAAAGTTCAAAAATTACGGAACGTTCTGCCATAAATTAAGGTTTAATATGATATATTATTAATTTATGTATAAAGAAAATGGATATACACTTACTTGAAATAAAGACATGTTCAACAGAAAAGCCGGGAAATAATTTTGGAGAGAAAATGCAATATAAACACACAAAAATACACACCAAAGCCCATTTATTAAGGGATAAATTGAGTACACTAATTGATCTATAATTGGCGACTAAGCAATTTAATAAATCTCATTTTTCAGTAGAAATGGCTTTAAGGTAAGATGTTTGATTTTAAGTAAATTTTAAGGCTCGAAATTTGATCATTATTCAAGTTCTTAAATATTACTTTTAGTCTACATTTGTGTTATAAATTATTTTTAATTAATTTGCAGGTTTTTTAGGAATTTTATTTTATAATTATTTCGATATAATGTAAGTCAGATATATTTTTAATTATAAATAATTAAATCAATCACTAAAAATGTATTTTTCTAAAACAAATATCTGAAATTCTAATGAATATTTAACTTAATTTTAAATCAAAAATAATTCTTACGATGATATTTCGTCATTTTTATGACAATTTTACGTAGTTTCTTTAAAAAGACATTTAAAACCTTTTAGCGATCCTTTTCCCCTTAAAATTGTTATTATAGAAACGTATTTAAGCGGCGCATTTCTATATATCGAAAGTTTGCATGTGTTTTTAGTATGTGTGCAGTATTTCATTTTTCTACCACTTTTAAAATTTCGATAATCGAAATTGCACTATCAATGAGAACATAAAAGTGAAATCAAAGTAAGTATGTTTCTATAATGTAAGATTATTGAGTTTTTTCTAATATTATAGTAAACGTATCTGAGTGGTTTTTAGTGTAATAAAATCCAGTCAATTGGGCTTTGTCGTAATTTTAATATTAACGGTAATTATTTAATTAATTAAATGATTTTATTTATTTAATATAAATATTTCGAAGTATTTTTTAGATTTAATTAATAATTTTCTTATTACACATTTCTTGTAAAATGTCTTGTTTCATCATACATTTTCAGGTAGAACATTTTAAAGTGATGATAATAATTTCTCAAATTATTCTAATGTGATAATTTGAGAAATTCTATCATTCTGCTTAATCGATGAGCTGAGGAAACATTGGCCCTTACTCCATTAATAATTTTACTAAATACATTCTCGATGGGGTTTTAAAATGGGTTAGCTTCTGAGATATCCTCATGTCCAATTGTGTGCAGGTATTTATTTTTCTTCTAACAGTGAATTTTTCTATTCACTTAAAGTGTAAGCCAGTGGTCTTCAAACTTCAAAAGCTGATACGTTACAATATAGATTTTATTTAAGTTTTTTTATGAAATTCTTGAAATTTTTATTTGTTTTTTTTGTGAGAAATGAAGCAAATTCTTATAAATTATTGATTTTTTTGGAACCCTAGGGTTCCGGGGAATACAGTTTGAAGATATTTTTTAATATCATGGATTTTATTGAATATCAGCGATGGTTATGACACACACACATGTATTATAAATAGAAATTATCTATATCAATGTTTACCCGACATTCTTTATACCATGCCCCACGACCCCTTTGAAGTAGCTGTCAAACTTCGATAATGAGTATTGGCAGTATTCAAAAATAACGGTCGATGAACTTCCTGTATGCACGTTGTTATATTTAGTCGTGAATGAGCATAGTATATATATATATATATGGAATAGTTGATAATTGCTGATGTAACCCACCTCTGAGGCGTGATGCCCCACTGTGGGAAACTCTGATCTATATTATAAAATATATAAATCAATGCCATTTAGTCCATCTTCAATTATGCTTTGATGTACACCAAAGAACATAAATTATGAGCAATAAAGATAAATATATCGGCTAAATCAGTAGTTAATTTAATTTACATTTTTCTAAAGATTTTTTTAAATATTTTATATTCTTTTATGCTAAATTAAAATTTCTTATTCAAAATTATTTTCAATATTTTTGTAATTTAAAAAATACCTTAATAAATGAGCATTACCCTTAATATTTGTCTAAATATGTAAATTAATTATAAGGTGGTGTGTAATTTGTATTTTTTGGTCTTTCTTTAGTAAATGCCCTTCATTTATGTCAGTAGCCTTAATATTTGTCCATATTTCAAATATGTAAAATTTAAATTTTCAGGTCATTTAGGATAAAAATTTTAAAAACAGTAAGATTTATTAAATTGTCATTTAAATTCATTTTTAAGCTAATATAAATTATTTCCAATTTTAAATAATTTTGGGAATTTTTTTATGTGGTTGCAATGAATTTATCGTTGTCTATTGACTTCCAATCAATCTTATTTTATTAATGCCCGAGTATTAAAAAAATTAGCAACTTTAAATTTAATATTTCAGTTATAAAACCCTCAAATTGCATATTTTTGAAATTTAAAAAATTCCTTAATAAATTGGTCCTACCCTTAATATTTGTCCGTGTAAATTAATTAGAGTTGTGTGTAGTTTGCATTTTATTTTTCTCACCAAAGTTACATTTCTGTCTAAAGAGTAAATCTATTTTATTTAGCCTTAATATTTGTCCATATTTCAAGTATTATAAATTTTAAATAATATCAGTAAATTATGTTTATATTTTCTAAATATAAATTAATTATGTTTAATACCAAGTCTTAATTCATTTTCAACGTACCGTAATTAATGCTTTTTGGTGTAATAAAAATGACAGTGGGACAATAATAATGGATATTGAGGGATTTTTTTTAATTATAAAAATATGCAATTTGGAAATATTTCAAGTGCTTTATGACATTCCAACTTTCCAAGAGTATCAGAGGAACAATGCAAATTATATTTATTTTAAAAAATTACAATTAAAAATTTCTTTATAAATTTGGCAAATAAAAAGTGTAAAGAAAGGGAAGTGAAGCGTAATTTATATTTGAAATAATATATTTAAATTTCAATTTGTTAATGAATTCAGAAATTGATTTATAAAAACATTGATCGATAAATTTAATATATCTTTTTTTCCTGTAAATTCATAATTTATCATTAAAAGATATTTAAAAAAATTAAATTTAATGAAAAATATCATTTTAAGCGTGACTTGGTGAACATAATTTATTGTCGCATTTATTCACCAAGCACTAAATGATAGGCAACATAATTTACCATGAAGCAAATATAATTTAATTCATGATTTTTATATGCCTTTTCAAAATGTGAGGTGGTAATAATGTGTAAATCTCATAAAGGTGT
>CAUHTR010006092.1:0-15279 GCA_959609185.1 Schmidtea polychroa
TTTTACTGATATATTGTAAATGTCAAAAATCTATCGTTATTATATATTATATAGTCAATTGTGTTATTAAATTAATTAAATCTAAAATTTATTGATTAAAACACTTCTAAAAGCAAATCTGATGTGTCATTGATTTTTACAATAAATTATTTAATAATTTTAAATAATATTATTAAATCTTAATTTAATTATTGTTTCTTTAGGGTTTTTTACTCTAATATCATTTGTTGAAATTGTCTATTTACAGGAAGGTCAAATTAATGTTTTCGTACGTTCAACTGAGACTGGGAGAGATTCAAAAAATTAGCTTAATGACCTCAATATGACCTATAATTGGATACTAAGGAAAAATACTAAAAATAGAAATATTAATTTTAATATTAACAAAATAAACATACTCCTATATACTGATAAAATGAGAATTATTCTTAAATTTACATTAAATATTCATTTGTCATTAATTTTTAGGCATTGTGCCTAAAGTTCTTAATAGCTAAACGGTTCCGCTTAACTATCTATTAATAATATATCAATTATTCATAAAAAAAATTACAAAAATGCACGTTTAGAACTGAATTATTCTAAAGCTGTAGGGAAATTATAAAGAAATGAAAAATGAAAAAAAAATTTATTTATTATATTTTCATTTAAATATTACTGTAAGCTTTTTCAACAAATTAAAACAATAAAAATGGAATAAAAACAAAGAAAAAAAAACACAAATTTAAAATAAGTTCTAATGGTAATGGATTAAAACAGAAATAATTCAAAAATAATTAAAACAAAATGGACTTTGGTGGCTTTGATCTATTTTTGGTGATGTTTGAATGACCTTGAAATTTGGAAATAAAAAAAATAATTCCGTTTTCAATTTAAACTTAATTAAATTTAATAAATATTCTGAATTTTTAATAAAAAATCCAATTGCATGCCTACCGTTTTGTAATTCTTTAAAGTTTATCTGACCTTAAGATGCACATAAGTTTGTTTATAATTATGCATCATTGTTGTCAGATCATGGTCTAAACCAGGGGTGGGCAAAAGCCGGCCCGCGGGCCGTGTCAGGCCCTTTTGCTTATTTTATCCAGCCCGTTGAAAAATCGCGCGTGCAATTTTTTAAATTTTTTTATGCGATTTTGTAGAAATCAACAGTATTAGTGTGCGTAGTGTACATATAAATAATGAAAAATATAAATAATAGACAGTATTATAATTTCGAATAGCCGTAATTGTTAAACATAAATTAAACATAATATCATTAAAGTAACTACATCAGAAATACATTATGATACTTTAGTAATGCATCTATAATTGGTTGTGCACACCAACCTCACACGTCTAACGCTTGAGCCTCGTATGTACACCGAATTAAGACAATTTCTTGGGCAGGAAATAAACTCCACACAAAACATTCGCATGTGCGTACGCGGTATAGTTCTCCGGCCCGGAAGACATTTTGAAAATTTCATTTTGGGCCGCGCTTAAAAGTATTTGCCCACGCCTGGTCTAAACCTATGATGAGGCGATCTACACTCATTAATATATTCGTTAGAAGATGGTGTTCTATTCTCAATTATACATTCAGTGGTTTTTTGTTCATTAGAAAGTGGTGATAAACAACTATTGGTTCAATAAACACTGGTAGTAAACATTTTTGATATTTTTATTGAGTTTGTGTGTGTGTTAATGTGTCACTGAACTTTGTTAAATTGTTTCTTTCTATAAAAAAAATTATAGATTGATTGATTTATATCCTTCTTTTGTTAAAGGTTACATGCCTATACATCTGTACCAAGTCAGAGTAATAGGCTTGAAATATTACCAGTGCCTCTGAGGTTTAGTTTGAAATCGCATCCTACAAGAGCACTGTTAATAAAGTAATATTTGATATTACACCTGAGATGATTTTTTTAAAGCTAACCAAACTGGAAGTTCGTTATTTGTCGATTCCTCAAGATTATGTTGACGCCTAAATTCAAAATTGCCCCAGATCGTCACGAAAAAAATTTGAAATTCGAGGTCAGCAAATTATGTATGTTTTTAATGCGTTTAAGTTATTAACATTACATCATCAGAAAATTTAACCTCTGAATTTAAATCAATATAGATAAATGGGATTATGACTCTGCGTGTCACGGCGTTGGTGTTTTTCAGGAATGTAGCTATGTCTTTTTATTTTATATGTGCTTTTATGAGGTAATAATAACTTTGAAAAGTTTTCCCGAGTCAAAGTGTGCAAAAGTGCTAAAGTTATCTTGCATAGATCTGGATGGTTGACTTTTGTCAAAAGCAAAGTGAGGGACCTTACAGCTTTGGTTAAAAAGAATTTAAAAAATATATGATTCATACTTTTTAATAATTTTATGCATTTATTAATTAATTAAATTACAAATTACATGAAACAATATTAAAGTAAACATTGCACGTAATGCTAACTAAAAATTATAATATTTATCAGATATTTATAATTTAAGAAACTGTAGAAAAAAAAATCAGATTGCAATATAAAAGATAAAGAACATTTTGCGTCTTGACAAGATTTCATGAAAAGATAAATGCTTTTTATGCTTGATTATAGAAAATCTGGATTGAAGTGCCGATAATTAACAGTGAAAATATAAATAAATATTTTTTTTAAAAAAGAGATATTTTTATTATTATTAAAAATGAAAAGTTTCTGATAAATTTATGGAATGAAAACTGACAGCAATTATATTTGATTATTAGATTCTTGAATTATTTTATTAAATCAGTAAAACAATTAAATAATTGATTTAATTTCGTGATTGGATTTCAGAAAATCATATTGGATTTCTTTAAAGAATAATAATTTAATTAAAGTAATAAAATATATAAGTGCATTTGTGGATATTGTAAAAATAAAAATTAAATCGATTTACAAGAAAAATAAAATTAGTTCATTAAATTCCGCGGAGGATTTTTAAAAATGCCAGAAAAGCGAGCGCTTTAGTCTAAAAGATGAAAATTAATTATAAAAGTATTAAATTTTGATTTATTAAAAAATTTTTATAATTTATAAAAAAAAACTTTATTTTTATATACCGGCAACGTATTTTTAATAAATCATTTTTAGGTAAAGACGTGAAATTTTTTTTTCTGTTACAATTTATAAAATTTTAGACTATTTTTACTAATTTAACATTTATTTATAATTAATAAAATTTATTTAATATTAATTTAACAAATATTTACATTTGTCACAATATCTAACATCTCTATCCAATGATACACATATTAATATTTTACAATTTAATTAAATATATATTTGGTTATTTATGGTACACAAAGTCTATGTTTAAAATCACCTGGAGCGGATTGCGTCATTGTTTGCGTATTGCGTAATCGGGTAAGAAATCAAGTGATAGTCATTATCTTATAAAACTTAATGTTTATTGAAATGGAATTTTTTTGTTGATTTCTTTGTTTCGTTTAAATCTATACCATTGCAAAAAAATTCCTTTACGCAAAAATATGTAGTAACAAAACGCAGTAAATTTCGAATGTCGAAAGTAAACAGACGTGGATATTACCTCCGAGTATGTATCAGAAATTAAACAAAATTTTATTTTTGAAAACTTATATCAGTCATACTCTTTGCCAATTCAAGCTATATGTCATTGCAGGCCGACAATAAACTATTATTTTCCCAGTCCTAATTTTTCCGTTAATTTTTTATCGTTTTACAACTTTTTGGATAAAACCCTCACCCTCATATAACTTACGAATTTTAACGAAACAAGTCAAATTCGGTGGAAATTCTTGATATATATATATTAAAAAGAAATCTTGAAGACTATAAATCAGTAATATATCGATGTTTTTTGATACTCATGAATTTTCGGAACTGCCTTTTTTTCGAAAATTTGTATATATATGCGAATATAAAAATATAAATACTGTAATACAAATACTGTAATTGCATTCAAATAGCACTAAGCCCAGTTTAAAGTTTACCAATAATAAATAATAATTTTTACATAAAAATATTTAATTTTTGAAAGATCTCAAAATTTTCAAGGCACCGGCCAATCTCCAGTTAAGAATGGATTTAATATAGAAATTGTAAAATCTAATTGCATCACTCTAATAATTCTGAATGTATCAGGGTAAAATATTATTGTTACTCAATTTTGTAACTATGTCCAAGTATGGCATCCTTTTATTAATGAAAAATTTTTTTATAATTTCCTCTATAAATAAATTTAGTATTAGTAGTAATAATTTTTAGAGGTGCTAAATAAAGCAACACGATAACATAGACGAAATTAGGAGTCTTGGTGTACGAAGTAATAAAGAAAAGACTTGTGTCTCATAGTAATGTTTTTCATTGAATATATATGAAGGTTGATGTTTTTTCAACAAAAGGTATTCAGATAGTAATATGTAAGATTTAAACAAAAATAAATATTTTGAAAACCCAATAAAAATTTCATTTATCAAATTATTTTACCTATGGATTTAATATTTTTTATTACCCCAACGCTCGATAAATAGGGTCGTTTCTGACATTAAATAGCCCTCAATCAATTACACTTATGCAAAATATGTAAATATATATGTGAACATGCGCCGTAGATGAAGTGTCATAAATATATAGACAACCCCTGTGTTATTTATGACTTGAAAGTTTTGAAAAAAAATTAATATTTATAAATTTTTTAACCATTTATAGAAAAAAAGAGAAAGGAAAAAATAATAAAAGATACAGACGGATTAAATATATTTCTATTAAATATTAAAGCACTATTTTTCAAATTAAATAAATTTCGAATAATAAAGGATTTAAAAAATCAATACTTCTTTAAATATATAATTTAAATAATAATTATATTACGCACTTTTTTACATTTAATCAATCAGTGTAATCAAAATAATTTCAGAATTTCCTAACCAAAATTGCTGTTTCGACAATTTGGTAATGCCCAATATCTATATAAACAAAACGTAAATAAAAAACAAATTGTTCTCACGCTATTTAATGGGCCACAAAATATTCAAAATATTTAATTTTGGTTTGTATACAATTTTAAGGTCATTTCAAAATTACTGGATTATCCTCTAAAAACGAACTCAGTGCACATTGTAAGGTTTAATTATGCTGTAAACGATAGGAAGACAGAATACTGAAACCTTTTCCCCTTTGGGCCCGTCTATAAATGACGTCACGCTGCTAAGGGGAGGGGCAGACATTTTTGACGAGGGAGAAGGGGGTTTGAGAAATGTGACATCACAAGAGATTATTTCATTTGACAATTTTATCACTATTATTTAGTGATTTAAATAAATTTAATCTTTTATTCACTAGATGTCAACAGTATGAATTAAATTTTAATTAAATTTGACTTTAACTTACTTCATCAGGAAGAGAATTCAAGCGTAAATATTTTTTATTTCTAAAAATAATTTAATGCAGACGATTTTAGTTGAATTTTAATAAACTGAACTTTGATCATTATACTAATATCAAATTGATTAATTAAAATTTATATTACCAATTCGTAAATAATTTAATTATAAGTCATTAATTATAAATGATTCACTCCTAATGATGGATAAAAATAAAATTTACCAGTGAGGGTGGAGGAGCAAAATTCGGCCAAAATTGCGTGGCATCATATTTGAGGGGCTACAATTTTTTGAGGCCTGTAGCAAGGTGGCAAAATTGCGTGACGTCATTTTTGTACAGGCCCTTTAGAATATATACAGAAACGGAATATAAACAAAAAAATACTTAATCAACAAAAATGTTTCCAACATCGAAAATAAATATTATTGAAAGAAAATGATTATTAACTCAAATTATAAATTAATAAGTTAAAGATTTTAATTAATTAAAATTAATTTATTAATAATTTATTAATTCGTCGTTTATAAATGAAAATTTATTTAATTCGGAATTGTAATTATTGTATATTTGTTAAAAAATATTAAAAAGAAATTATACTGGAAATAGATACAAGAAAATTTTGGCAGTTTTAGTTCATTGAAAGTTTGCATGAAACTTTGTAGCGAGGAGCAATTATAAATTATTCGCATGGAATATATTCTCACTGTATATCAGAATTCCTATATAACATACAGATATATACAGATATACAGATATGACAAACCCCAAAATTATATCAAACAAAATGATCCGAGGTCAAAATATTATTACGCTAACTGAATGATGTTGTTATTAACAAAACAGAAGACTAGTGAAAGAAATACTTTCCTGTCAAAGTGTGGAAAGAAATATTTTATTCTCAACCCCCCGAAATTCAGTAAAGATTATAGATAATATTCCAAATTGTTCAAAATTTCTCCATATTCGTTCACCCTATATTTTACTGATATTAAGGATTTGGAATGGTAGAAAAGTTCCGTGACTGTCTAAGTAATAAAAAAAATTACTTTCATTTCAGTACATTTGAAATAAATTGTTATATAATAATTTAATGAATCAAATTTGATATATTTTGTATTGCGACGGTTAAGATTGAAACATTATTGTGAAATTTATAAAATAGAAATCATAAAAAGTTTATTAATTATTTATTAAATTGTAACTAGTAAATTAATTTAATGTAAAATTTCTTGTTAGCTTTTAAAAATAAGTTATGTAAATAAATTTCAGTTTATAGTAGAAAATTTTTTAAGTTCATTATAATATGAAACTAGTTTTCACATTTTATAAAATACCGAATGACATTATAATTATTCCAAAAGTAAAAGATTAAATTATTATTAGTATTATTATTATTATTATTATTATTATTATTATTATTATTATTATTATTATTATTATTATTATTATTATTAGTTTTATTATTATTATTTTTACGGTGACAATATAAAATAAATTAATTTTTAATGTCTACATTAATAATTAAAATTTTGTTGATCTTTGAAAATTATTTTATAATGTCGTCAAAGAATAAAATACATTTTCTATTGAAAAGTTTTTGTTAGCATATGATTACAATATTTTAAATGTTAAATATGCTTTTTTATATTGTTTCTTCATACATTTTTCCATGGCGTTTAGCAATTGATTTAATCAAAGTATTTAATTAAATAAATATTTGTTTGGTTTTAAATTTATGGATGGTGATGATGTAATGATGAGACTAATAGAAAATTCATTAATTCATATTGGATGAAAATTTTATATAGTATGTGACATTTCCGTCGACTTACTCACCTAAAGCTGAATATTTTGAGGAGTTCGCGACTTGGAAATACCAATTCTCATAACCCGGTCCTATAATGAAAATATAAGTTATTCTTTCATTATTGAAACCGAGTGGGACAATTGAAGCTTCCAACTTGCGACCTCCTATATATGTTCAGCTATAATCGTATGAAGATGATAAAAACTCTAGATGGTTCATAAACCAATATTTAGGGATAGCTGTCCTAGTATAGAAAAAGTTCCCATCTTCAAGTAATTCAATGTATATTCAGGCAATAATTTACGACGCCTCATATATATTTTACCAAATGTCTTGCTTTATTGATAAACTTCAACAACAAAAAAATAAAATAATAATAAATAAATAATATTTTGACCTTATCAAATGAAAATTTAAAGTCAAAAATCACTTTCGAAAAGAAAAAAAATGTTCATAATATTAAAATAAAAATAAAAAAAATTATTCTTTGAAAATTTTTTTCTATCAATAGATAAAATATTATTTATATAATTTTATAATAAAATAACAAAAATGTTAAAAACTTTAGTTTATTTTTTTTTAATTTTTATGGTCAAATAATATTTTAATGGCATCATTTATTTAAAAAGTTCAAATTGAATTAATATTTTATTTTATTAGGTCAAATGGTGTTTTGCATGGTTGAAAAGGCTTTTTTTTAAAAAAATCATGTGAGATTTATGAATAATTATTTCATTGGTTTTTTAATTTTTGATGAAATATATAAAATGAAGAGCATTTGTGTTTGTCAAGAAAATAACTTGATGTCTTAATTTCTAAAAATAAGTAATCAAAATCAACTAGTTAATAAAAAGTCTAAAAAATTTTCATTATATTTACATAATTCGCTACTTCAACTCTTTTCTTAGTTTATTTATCAATATAAATTAAGAAATAATATTAAAATTAATTACTTCATATATTACTTCATATTTTTAATACATTGATTAAATTAATTTTAATGTATGTTTGTTTATAATTTTACATCTAGAAACATTTCATTTAATTTATAATATACATATTAATTATTTATTTTATTTAAATAATATTACAAAGCATTACAAAATTAAATTGTTTAATAAAAACATTAAGAATGTTTTAAAATTAAATTTACTAACAATTATATAAATTTTAAGTTAAGATCATTAGAAATTATAAAAAAAAATTATATTAAATGTATAAATATTGAATTTATAAAATATTCCGAATGAAAAGTTAGAAAATGATTAAGTCAATTACAAAATTTATTATTGACACTAATCGCAAATTCGTTAAAAATTAATAAATATCTTACCACATTGTTTGTATTTAGCATTATAAAATAATTCTTGATGAACTATTTTATTTTATGCAAGATTTCAATAAAAATATATTAGCAATAGGTTATCCTTCAGTTTATATATGTGCCGATAAATCTATGAACTTCATATTAACAAAACAAAGGCCATATTAACTATTTAAATTTCCAAAATATTTATTAATATTAAAAATGGTAATTTTTCTGAATTTTTTTAATTGAATTTTTAAAATTAAGATTTTAATAAATATATTTAGAATCTTTAATACATAATTTATTTTTATCAGTTTATCTTTACACTTATAAATTTAATTATAATTGCAATGAATTTTAATGATATATACCACGGATTGCAAAGATGACGACAGCGTCAGTTTTGGAAGTCGCCCGCAACTAAAAAATCATATCCCTGGAAAAAAATTATGTTTATAAATAAATATTGAGCAGCTCGTTAAGTACAATCGACGGTGTTGCTTCCTCAGCTGTTTCAGTTCTTCGTTTCATATTTCTGCTCGTTGCTTCAATAGTAATTCGACCATGAATTACAGTATGGTTGTGAACACAGATTTCAAGGAGCATTAAATCGCCTCCAGAATGAACACGGGCCTTATCTTATCTCGCAACGTAGTATTCCTTGCCATCAGTACCTTCAGGGTTCTTTGTAAACAAATATCCTAACACTATTAGCTTTTAGTTCCTTTCTGGGAAGTTACAAATTCTAACACGATGGTCGCTTAAGAATTTGTTTATAAATATAATCTTAATCTGAAAGTTAACAATTGTTGGTAACCTAGGGGTGTGTCATTTTCAGTCTTAAATACGTTAGGGGTAAACATAGATATTTACTCGACTCTTTCCTAAGCACCTCCATGACTATTGCACTTTAAACCATTTTTGTACCCATGGCGACGACCATGTTGGTACTGTACACAAAGGTGAAAAACAATGAGCAGGTGAGCTCTATTGCTAAAACTACTCCACATTGTATTTTGTTTTCGGGTTCTAGACGGCCGATAGAAGGTCTTACGTCATTAGTCATTTTCTATTTCTACTTTCTACTTTTCAATTTTATTCAGATATGGTCCATTTTTCTGGATGTTTTCTATTCTTCCTTTTCAAAATTTTGTGCAGGGATGCGCCCTCATTTTTCTCTCATAAATCATTATGTGTTTTCTATAATATTTTTCGATAATTTATTTTCCAGTCGCTAAAAGTCGTTCCATATTTTCGGCGGCTACTGTGAAAAATGTAACTTAATTTGCTTAATTTTCAAAAATTTTGAGTAGGGATCTGCCCTAAGTTAATAAGTTAATAAACACGTTTCCATACTTCTCATAAAAAATTTAAGCAGGGATCTGTCTGTATTTCCAATCCTAAACTATGGGATATCTTAATCATTCGTGGTTTCTATAAGATTGCCTAAACCTACTTTATCAACCGACAACTGGTCATAACTATCCTATTATTGCTCCTAACTTAGTAATATCTATGAAAATAAAGGTGACTGAGCCCTCCTATACTATGTAAATCTAAACAAGGCCCTAAACTATCTTAAAATGACAGTACTCTCTTTAGTCGTTCATATCCTTATCTATATCCTCTCACCCGATTCAATAAATGATCCCAATTGTCCCCATTCTCAAATGCATCATTTTCTGTAATTCTTTGAAAATATTAATTTGTTAAAATAATTTGTTAAAATTTACGATTAGCGATTTTTTTCCTGCAAATTCGAAGTTGTCGAAGGACCTTCTTCAATATTTGAAATGGCACCTTCACACAAAGAAATATCTGTTATACTGTAAAATATTTTAATATTTTATATTTTAATGAATAAATCTTACATTGTCAGATCTTCAACTTCGCAAAAAGGCACTGTGTCCTGTGAAATATCTGTAAATCTAAAGAAAGTTTATATTCTAAATTATTTTATAATTAAATCTTACGATGTATTTTCTTCTTTTTCCCTAAAGCTCAAGGTAGAGCAGTCGGAATCTGATTCAAAAGTTTTTTTGTACATAACTTTTTAAATAATTTGAAAATATTGATGTGTTAATTATATGTTAATTAATGTTTATTTCGCAAAAAAAACACTTTATTAATTTTGTATGTATTTTTCATTGTGTGTGCTGTGTTTGTATGCTTAATTATTTTCTCTCACTTTTTAGATTCCTATAATAAATATGTTAAATTTCGCAGCATTAAATTTTTACACACAGGCAAGTTTGTGTGTTCCTATAATATATATTTATTGATTTTTTTTAGATTATAGATAATGTTAACTTTCGCAGTTAGGTGTAGTAGTTGTTTCGACCAGTCAGAGGGGGAAGGACATTTACCTCTGACTGGCAGTTTGTTGGTTGATTGTTCTCGCGTCTGTGTGCAGAATTATGGTAATATGGATGTGCGCACACAAACGCGAGCAATAGGTATGTCGCAATTTTTATTAATTAGTTTTTTTTATATTAATTTGTAGATTTTTGATTTGAATTCTAGGAATTGATTGTATTTCTAGAAATAGTTTTTGTTTGGTTAAATCAATTGATTTGGTATTTTTGGAATTGATCTTTAATTTTGGTGGAATTGAATTTAATTCTAGTGATTAATGGAATTCTAAGTTTTGTTTGGTTAAATGGATTGATTTGAACTCGATTGGATTTAATGTATTCTGAAATTAAAGATGGCAAATGAAAATGTTATTAGATCATCTGGTGAATATTATGACCCTTCTATTGGACCAAGTATCGACAGAATAATTGCTACAAAAGATAGTGCTATATATGATGCTGGAACTTCGTTTAAATTTACAAGTCAAACCATAGATCTTTGGATAATTTTTGTTCATCGTTTCATGTCAAAGAATAATAAAGCAGAATCTGGAACTGCCGAAAGAAGGAATATGATATTCTATTTAATCGAACTCTTAAAAAAGATCAACACAATTCAAATGTTTATTAGCCAAATTCAATTATGGCTCAATCTCGAATTATTGGACACGTTAAATGGTTTAACAAACAATGGTTTTGTACAAATAAAGCGCGTGATGCGATTAATTACAAAGAAATTCTTTTGATTTGTTTTAGACGAAAACAGTAGTCGAGAGCCAATGAGCAGGTAAACTCTATTATGAAAACTACTCATTGCACTTTCTATACGGGTTCTGGACTGCCGATAGAAATACTTACGTCTAAGAGAAACTGTTGAAATGTGACGATACAAAAATCAGAGTTCCTGTTTTTGTAAGCCATGTAAAAGTCCAAATCTCGTTCATAGATAATTACTAAACATTTCATGATAGTTTGAGGCTGATGGTTATTGAAACTAAGGCAAGCTAATTCAATTCTAAGATAAGACTCTTGCAGAACAATATTTTAATTAAAGATATAAACAAATATTAGCTAATCAATCACAAAGCTTTGGCTTCGCCCTCGGCCTTTTATATACTTGTGGATGAGCATGAACCGTGTCGCCTCCCGTCCACTCCAGAAGTCGGATTTTCTCCTGCAATTTTTGGATAAATTCAATTTTATCCGAAGAGAACCAAGGTTTCAATTGGACATTCTTTTGTGTCATGTTTTACTATAACAAAATTTAAGATAACATTTTTCTGAATGACTTAACAATTGATATCCATTATAAATGATGATTCTCACATAAAATATGTGGTCGTACACTTGGTTATAGGGAGGGGAATGACTAAGCCCCGATAATTAAATTGAGTCGATATTTTGACTCGAATTTTCTCCTGCTTTTCTTTGACCCATTTTGTTCTATCTGTTTGAAAGTTAAACTGTGGGTAAAGGAAAGAAACATCTTCCTTCTGATATTAAGATCTTTGTACACGGGGTTGTGGTGCTAACAATCATTTAAGAGAAATAAAATTCATGCCTATTGTGTATCGAAATTTATCTAAAATCTCAAGTGAATGATCCGGTTTCAGCTGGAATTTTTCAAGATTTAATGTGAAGTAAACTATTGCTTCGTAAGACTAGTTCAGTTGTCTCTTAAGGAACGGTAAATTTCAGATCACTAAGGTCTGAAAGGGTTAAGTTTTATTCAAGTTGCTCACAATGTCATACTAATTTTGTATACTATTTTAAATGGATTAGGTCGATTTGATAACAACATTTATTCGTGGAATTTTCTCTAAAAGTCATAATTATCTTTGCAGTCGTACCTGGAAATCATTTCAGCTATTAGGAAAATTTGTGCATCTACTCTGCAGGTTTTAAATCAGTGTATTTCTATTTAATTCTATTAATTCTATTTTCGCTGTATCTTAAGAAAATTTACTCATCAGAGATGAATGTAACGCCCTCCTGTCCAATGAGGACTCCGCTACAGCCTTCTTCTGGTGGCTTGATGTCATTTCACCCCATCTGAGCAAGAAACATCCCTGTGTTATGAAAAAATCTAAAAAATAATATGATAGATTGAAGGTACCTGCATAAAAAACCATCTAAAAGTACCTAAATAAATTTATAAAGCAAATCAAAAACGGAGAACGAACTTTGTATAAAGATAAAATACTGAACCTATTTTACAAATTATCGTGCTGAATAATTGAAGTTCTAAAAATGAAGTATTCGCAAATGATAAAATAGAAAGTAGTTTTATTAAAATCAAAGCGGTTATAAGTTTCCAAAAAGTGATACTAAAAATCAGAAAATAGTAAGTTAGATTTTAAAACGTAGTTTTCTGGACCTATTCTGGGTTTAGTACAACATTTGCCATTGTTTTAATTATTTTTAGTTTAGGATTTACCAAAATCTGTATGCATACATAAAGTCTTGTCATTTTTATTGTTATATGTTGGTCTTTGCAAATGTACTAATATCTCGCTTTGAGACGATAATTGGTTCCCAAGAAATTCTTCGCAAGCGAAAGTCACAATTCGAAATAAACTTTTATATGGAATTGTACTAAATAAGAAAGATGCATTCCAATAATAAATCAAAAAACTGTTTACTTAAAAACAAGGTAACCACAAGTTATTAATAAATGTTTATGTGTTAAAATAGAAAATTGAAACGTAACAATTCTTTAAAATACAAAATTCAATTTTTTTATCTATAAGATTCTAGGAACTTTATAGAAAGACATCATCAAGAATAAGAATCTAACATTATTGCTGTCTCGAACGATGAATAAGATTTGCGATGTACCGACGTAGACACTTGTGGCTGCAAATATTATTCCAACGTTTGCTGGATCGTTGTCCTTTAACGCTCTACATAAATGTCTTTGTAGCATCTTATATCATCAATTAATGACTGAGGAACTTTCGTGCTTCTTTTTCGTCAGGTTCATTTTGTGCAAAAATGGAAAGGGCTTCATCGATAAGAGTCATAGCTTTGCTAATTTGTTTTGGGGTTAATATTTTTGGTTCAGGAGTTTCATTTGAATTTTTTACTAGATTTTCTATAAATATTTTGTTGGATTCCTGTTATGGGGGATTATAAATAAAATAGGGGATTATAAAAAATATACAACGATTAAAAATAAAATAATTGTAATCAAAGTATAAATAATAATCACTTGCTATAAATAAAATTACGATTTCATTAAATTTCTTGAATTTATCTACATTTCTTTAATTTCGCCACATGCAAAAATATTTGTCACCATGTCTTTCCTAAAATCAAGATAATAAGGTAATTTTATTTAAATAAATAAACATAAAAATTTCATTTTTTTCTAATAAAAATTAAACAAAATTAATATAAATAAAATTACGACTGGTATTTTTCCACAAATAAATTTTTTTCTGTCAATATTTTGCATCGCATTATGAAAAGACGCAAACTAAAACGTGGCAAAGTGAAGCATTAGTGTACCAGTTGTCCCCATATATAGAAGAGATCGGAAAACTTTTATAATCATAGTACCTGTCGTAAAAAATATATAATAATGTTTTGGTCTAGGCCCTATAGAATAGGTAGAAATGGAGTTTTGCATTATGATTAAAATATAAAATAAAAGGAGTGTTGCTCTACAATCCTGGAAAGTAGGAGCGAATAGATAAAATGAGAAAACAAAAGAGAAATGGCAAAGATTTGGAAAAAATAAAACAATCAAATAATGAAACAGGGCAAGGTCATTTTTATTAAAAAGTACAACGCAAGGAAGGGGAAACACACACAAAATCAAAATCAAAATTAAATTTGTATATCTCGATACCCGGTTAGAGATAAGGAAAAGAGATCACAGGGGAAGCCAGGAGATGACATCTTCTAAATATTAAATATCTCGAAGTAAATTATAAAGTTATTGGAGAAGCGATTTAAAAAATTAAAGTTATTGAATAAATTCGAGTCCAACAAAAAGGCCATATTGAAACCAGAAACAATAGTCAAGTGGTTACGAATTTCAAGTTGTATTGTAAATGTTCTATTCCTTCCAAAGGTTTGTAATAAGCACTAAATGTGTCATTGTAACAAATAATTCTTTTTGTCACTGTAAATTGGAAGTTAATTGTGTTAATCCAGGGGTGCCCACTAATTTTTCTAGGAGAGCTACATTCACATCCAAAATGTGTATGCGATCTACTTTTTTAATACTTACATAATATTTACAAAATTAAATTAAACTAAATAACATTTTGGAAATGGTGAAATCAAAATTAAAAAATGTTATTTAGTATTACCATAGAAATGGAACACAGAACATGAAAATTGGCAAAAAATTTAAGCATAAAACAGAAATTTTATATAAAATCTAAATTTATATAAAAAATATTTTTTTATGAAGATCTACTAAAAAATCCTN
>CAUHTR010006093.1:0-22142 GCA_959609185.1 Schmidtea polychroa
TAATTTAAAAACGACTAAGTATTTATTTCCTCAGTCAATACATTTTGGAATATAAGAAAACATTTTACTAAAATATCTATTACAGTCATTCGAAGTTATTAACAAAGAGCCGCTATTAATAAGTTCCATTAGTTGATTTGCATTTGTGGTACATTCTCTCTTAACATGTTCTTTCCACTTCCTAAACATATTCTCGATGGGATTTAAAATTGGGGAATAAGGGAGAAGAAATTGTAAAGTAAATCCGGATGATTTAATTAAACTATGAATGACGCTAGATTTGTGAAATTTCACATTATCCATGATAAGGATTGCATCTTTGTCTCCTCTCACGAAGGGCGTTTATGAGATTTTGAACAAAGCTATAGAAATTTTCTGTATTGAATGGTTTATCTTGTGTCATATAACCAATTATATCGTTTTTACTCATCGCTCAACACACAGAAAAATTTCTTGATCGTATTGCTGGAATATGTATAACAGCCTGTTCACCTATAAGAGATCTACCACGCGTACATCTCATGCTTATATTAAATCCAACTTCATCAGTGAAATTAAATTTTTCTTCGCCAACAAGAGACAAATAATTTAATAGTCTTAGTGCATATTCTCTGCGGGACGAAATCACATCTGCGTCATTTCTTCGTACCGGAACACAATGTAATCGTTTCAATGAATATTGGAATCCTTCTACATACTTGTGAAGTGTCGATTTCGATACTGATATTGAAAATTCCGTCATCACTTTTTCAGATAGCACTTTCAAAGATATCGTACAGTCAGTATCTATCCATTCTTTATTGATTGAATGTGATTTTTTTGTAGCTTTTTGGCCTTTTCCCATCCCTTTTTCCAGCTTCAATAACATTTTTCTTTTGATATTTATCAATAATACTTCCAATTGTACTTCTAGGAACATCCATCATTGAGGCAATGTGCTTTATAATATTACCATTTAAATAAGACTGTACAATTCACTATCTTTCGGCTTCTGAAATCTTTAATCTCGTCATGGCTTGTTTATTAGCTTTCATTTTATATTTTCTGAATTAATATTTCGACGAAAATCAATGAAACGATAACGAAAATGAACGAAACAAAAACAAAAATAAATGAAAAATCCTGTATTATAAGAAACATAGATTTTCAAATTTCGCCGATAAATCAAATTAAATAACACTATTTGAAAACCCTTTAACATTCGACATGGATGTAGCATTTCCAGCTGTACAACTCGATCTTTACCAATTGCAGAGTACCAACATTTGGAATGTAAGTTTCACAGAAAAAAACATTGGCAGAGTTTTACAAAGGAATATCGAAAGAAGATATTGTTGCCATTCTTTGACAGCTCATTCATATGTGAAGAAACTTATTCAATAATGAAAAATACAAAAAGAAACAGCTGGAATAAACTATCAGATAATCATTTACAGGGCATTTTAAGTATTGGGTATACATTTATATCCGCGCGCTCACAACCGCGCCGTTAATTGAAAAGGTAAAAAAATAGAAAAAATGAAAATGAAAGAATAAAATTAATTTATTTAATACATCACTATGACGCATGGTTATGATCGACGCTATTATTAAAAGGTCGCAGTTATGATGGTCGCGGTTTTGAGTGCGCGTTTTTTAATGGTGCGGCATAAAACGCGCGGTTATTAAAGTAAACCAAGTATTGTAACACTAAAAATAGGACCTAACAATTGAACTTCTATTCAATTGCATCCATTTCATTAATAAATATATAATATAATTTTGATTTTTACAAAAATGAATTAAATTTAATCATTAATAAAATTCACTTAATTTCCATCTTTTGTCCTATTTGAATTTATAATTTTTAATATGATTGCAAAAAAAAATTGGCCCGATAATCCTATAAATTTGATTTTTTGATTGAAGTAAAAACACGTTTGAGCATCCTGATTTAATGAGTTAATTATATAATTTCAATAACTTCATTGTTGATTGAATGTTAATTGTCGGAATTGTGATTTAATCAATAATGTCCCACATAAAATTTTTTCACACTTATTATTAAAGTTTTATTTCAAATTTTAAAATCTTTTAGAAAAGTTGTCTATTTAGACATTTTATCTATGCTCAATAATATTACTCATGTCTTTCAATCGGTTATGTATTATTTTTTGAGATATTTTCAGTAGCATTTTCTAAATTTATGTAACAATGATTAAATAGAATAAATCAGAGATTTTATTGGAATGCCGTGCTAGCTATGTTTTAGAACATAACCGCAGAGATCATAATCGAAAGATTCAGGTAAATCAAATAACTAATAATAAAGATATTAAGTGATTTAAATTTTGTCATTCATGGATAACAGAAGATGAGATTGAAACTATTAATATTGCTTAAATTCTTGTGAAGTTTCTATAAAAACGTTAAGTAGGGCTAAAGTTAGCTTATCGACAGTGAAGGCGGGTTTAAACTTTTATTTAATACTCTTGTAAGAAATAGTTCTCATATTAATCATTTATTATAAGAACATTTTTGATTTTTCACCACTGATTTCTTTTTAATTGACATTGTATTTATTAATCATTTAATCCAGATGTTGATAAAAAATTGAAGTGTCAAAATAGTTGAATAATTTCATTACTGAAATATTTTTATGATTGTGAGATTGGCAAATTAATGACTTAAATGTTTTTTTAAATAGGTTTCAAATATGATCTAATAAATGTGGTCAAACGTTTGTTGAATAGAAATAATAGTAACTTGAACGCTATTAAATCTCTTAGTTTGTCACATGAAGATTTCTTACCTCTTCCTGAACATGAAATAACTTTAATGGAACACAACTGGAAAAATGAATTAAATTTCTGTTAATTAAATTTAAATTAATTTTCACTGTTTATTTTCTTGATAAAATACATAAAATACATTAATATCCATAGAAGAGAAAAATAACAAAAGAATTCCCAAAAATTTTATTTATCTTATTCCACTGTTCAAATATATTCAAAAATTAACAAACACGCTTAAAAAAACAAAGAAAACACAACATACGCACTTTTATTGCACCGCACACAAACACTAACAGAACAAGCAAACAAATTATTTCAGAAGAACAAGGAAATTTCATAAAAATCCTAAAAAACCTGAAAATTAATTAAAAATAATTTATAATAGAAATGTTGACTAAAATTAATATTTAAGAACTCAAATAATGATATAATAATTTATTAAATTAATAATCATAAAATATATCAAAATAGACAATTAAAACAAAAAATTAAGAAAATCTAAAAGACTAGAATAACGATAATAAAATATAATAATTTCAAACCAATAATATAATAATTATATGAAATCAAAATTCAATCCTTAAAAGTTATTTAAAATTAAAAATCTTACTTGAAAACCATTTAGAAAATTGAATAAATTATTTCTCATAGGTCTTTTCTCTTTTTTCTCTTTTTCAGCAATTTTTCAGACTTTTGATTTTTGATTTTCCCCAATTTACCCATTTCTCATCCATATATTTTCCTCTATCATTCATTTTTTGGTCTGACCTCTTTAGTGCTTTCTTGGTTTGAAATTATTATATTTTATTATCGTTATTCTACTGTGTTTTAGATTTTCTTAATTTTTTGTTTTAATTGTCTATTTTGATATATTTTATGATTATTAATTTAAAATTTATTGTATTCTCTGTTTTTACTTGTTATATTTATGTTTTTCTTTTATTTTCTTTCTCTTCTTGTTTATTTTAATTTCGTTTATTTGTTTCTCGTATTTCCTTACTATTTTAATTTTCTTGGTTTTTAATTTTCTGTACTTTCTCCTTGTTATATTTTTGTTTTAATTAAACAAATTATTTTATATTTTTTATTTTTTGACCAACAATACTAACAAAGGTGAACTTATATGGATATAATACATTAAATGCAATGATGTCGGTTTCAATACTTGAATTTTCAAATTTACAAATAGGATAGAGAAACTAATATATATGATACCATTCCAACGATTGACCAAGTACTATTGTACTTAAACAAATAAAACAAGAACAAGTTAAAAACAGATTAGAAAAATATATAAACATAGAGTTGGTTTCTGCATTAAAAGAAAGAAATTACTTACAATTTCTCGTTTCTTTCAGAACTATACTTATTTACAATTTCCCTACAGAAGTCAAGTAATTAATGTAAACTTATGGTGAAATAATAATATTACTTTGATAAATAATAATTAAGAAATATCTCAATACTTAATTTTGATTAGATACAGGAACTCGTTGTCTTTCAATTTTTTCAAAAATTGTGTCATTAAAATAATTTATGCAACCTTATATTATCAAACCCCATCTTGTATATATTAGCTTATATATCCTACCTTGTAACCTAATATTAATGAATTATCACCATTCAAAAAAATCTTCATTCATAACTAAAATCACTCGGAAATTTATTAAATATATTAAATAATTATTTTGCAGAAAAATATTCAATATTGATAGTAGAATTCCCTTTGATAAGCCTATGAGTATGAAAAGCTACATATAAATATACTTTCTAATTTCTAATGATAATATTATATTTTTATTGTATCTTTTACACATTTTCAATTATCGCAGTTTGTATTGTTTATTGTTGTATATAATTAAAATAAAATTACAATTAATAATAAAATTACTATTGTTATTTCTTTCATTTATCATCACATATTTATATTTGAAATATATTAAGGTTATTTATTTTCTCAGCATTGTAAAAAACAACAAATTAAAAAAACCTTTCATTTTTATATTTTAAATTATATATTACTTTTATTTGTTTAAGAAATATAATAATAATAACTCAAATCTGATAAACAATTTTATTGTTATTAATATATTTTGGTGTTGTTGCCAAAATTTCAGTCAACAAATTGTTTTAATTCTTTAAAGTTGAATTAGATAATGCTAATAATAATAATTGCGTTGATGTTATGAATGAGCATAGAGTATAATTGTTATCTAAAACACACTTGCTTAAATGCAAAATTACTGTTAAGATGTATTTTTTAACAAATAATATAAAATCGAAAAATGAAAATAAATAATAAATAATAATTTCTTATTGAACATTACATTGAATATCTCCAAATATTATTGCTGATGATAATTAATTTAATAATTTAATTTCAATGAAAATTAATTTATTAAAAACACATTTATTAAATCGTAGTTTTTCATTGGTTTAAAGTAAAGGCCATTTAAAGGCCATTTTTACATTCATTCAGATTTTTTAATGAAACAGTTTTACTTTTTAAACAAATTGAAATTTAGTAGTTATTTTTCATTCCATATGCGCGTCAAAGTAAATTTTATTTATTTATTTTTTGTTTTTGTTATAAAGTAATTTTTATTTTTAATTGTAATATAATTTATGAATCGCGATTAAAAAGCATTATTAGAAACATCTGGAAAATAAAATAATACTTATAATTTATTAATATTTATTTTATCAGATGTTTACTTCCTAGTGTTTTTAATCGAATTTAATTTATCCGGAAGTAAAAATTGCGTGGGCGTATTAATAAAAATTATAATAATAATAATAAAATTAATAATAATAATAACAATAATAGTAATACAAAATGATAATTTCTATGTAGCAGCATATTATAAATGTTAAGTTGAAAAAATCTGTTAAATTAAAGTAGAAAATTTTCGATTATAATACCGAAAAGGTTTATATTATAATCAAAAATGTTTTCTTTAATTTAATAGATATGTTGCAGCGAAAAATTATCTTATCATTTACTTGTTTAATAAGAACAACATTAATAATAATATTAGTAATGATATTATTATTATTATTATTATTTTGAAATATAAAATTATCAAATTAAATTTAGGTATAAAAAGTTATCCGGTAAATTATTTCAAATCAAAACTGTTGAGCACTCACTCTGAAATTTTGACATGAATGAAAAATAATGCACAATTAATAAATCAATATAAAATCACATAATATAGATATGATTGAAAAATATTACACAATTATTAAATCAATATAAAATCGCATATAAAATAGATAATTACCAACAAAACAGCTATAGAGATAAAAATAAATTATTTCATTATTTGTATTTTGCAATTATTTTGTTGTTTGTTTAACTTAATAAGACTTTTAATTAAAATTTATTTGATTGAAAAAATCGATATTTGTTTTGATATATTTTTGTTTATACAAGTTGATGTCTTTTTTAATAATCAAATAATAAAATCTTTCATTTTCAATAAAATTTTAGAAATGAAAATCTAAGATTTTACTGATAAAGAATTTAATATTTACTAATTAATGGTATTTAATTGTCTTTCTAACAATAAAGTATACTTCCAAAATATATAAATAGCTTTAATGGATGTAATATAGGATATAGTAACGGATATATTAACGGATATATTATTATATATCATCTTCCTTTATTAAAATTATGACCAATTATTCTGTATTATTATGACATAAAAGTAAAACATTACTAAAAATGAGCTTGATTGCAATGACTTTTTCTATACAAATACAAATTGATTATGGCTTATAAACAATTTCAACAGGAATGTAATTATAATTTGACTCCGTGTGTCCTTTTATAAAAAAGAAGACTAAAAATTATGAGTGAGTAATTTGAAGGAAAACCATCTCAAAATATATTTCAAACAATATAAAAGCTCTTGCAAATTTGATGACTTATATCTAACTCAAAACACTCAATTTTCTTTGTGAATTTCTTAACATTATTTTACTTTTTTTTATTTTGGATAAAAGTGGCAAATTTTGTCAAGTTCATTCTCTTTTTATAGGCAGTGATGGAAAATAGAAAGCAATATCGGCCTTTCTCCCATATTAAGCCGCAATATAGCTGGTTGCTATTACACATCTCTAAATTTAACCTTTTTAATATTCAATGTTAATCTACTTCGTGACTAGACGCTATTTAAATCTGTCAAACTCGCCAATTTTGATTTCCTATTGAAATGATTAATGTCTTCAACAAGCTTTTACTTAATTAATTAATAATTGTATAGCTGGCAGCTTCCCATGAATTTATAATTATTATATTCATTTTACCTTTTGTTTGCTACTCGTCAATAAATTTTTGTCTATATCTTATCGATTTTCCAAATATTTCAGTAGTTTTTACATTTAAATTTTCTTTTATCATTAAATTTGCCCTAAATTCTTTGAGCACTTCAATTTTGTTTGTATTTATTTACTTAATTCAATGTTGCACAGCAAAGTGAATTTAAATAATTGAATTTAAATTTTGAATCAAAATCCTTGATGATTTTTACATCAATTTGCTATTTACGGCATGACTGCCAGAAATACAATTAAAATTCTCTTGAGTAAAGGCACTTTTCTTAGAATTAATTGTAAATTGTCTCTATCCTATTTGTTTAAAATGATGTTTCACTTACAGCAATTAAAATGTCAATCATTGTCGTTCAAAACAGTCGGTTTATAGTTTTAGAAAAGAAGATTAGTGTATATACTTGCTCTCTATGGGTATCATAATTTAATAAAGCGCATTTTATGTAAATAATAATGTTAGGCTAAAACTGAAAATTCTAGAAGTTGTTTTAACGGGTCAAAAAACAAGTATGGAACCGCATCAAGTTGAAATAAACTATATGAATAGACACTAAATTAAAAATAGCTAAAATATATAACATGTTAATGACAAATAAACATATAAAATTAAAAACAACAGGTTACAAGCACCAACAAATAAAGCATTCAAGAAATTGATCAGTTTAAAAGAATATTAAATAAAATAATAAAACAGTAATATAGAAAAATTATCAAAAATTATTGGTCGTATTTATATGAACACAATTAAAATAAATTACGAAAATTCTGGTTCATATATACATAAGAAGGACCAATGCAAAAATTTACCAAATTCATAGAAAAAATAATCAAAAAAAATTCTTGAAAAAGGTCCACTAAATTTTAGAGGATTATTTAAAAAATTAAAATAAAACGAAATTAATTAAATACATTGTTTAGTTGTTTAAAACAATTAAAATAATGTGCGATATAAACCAATACGATAAAATGATAAATAAATTAAAATATTCAAAATAAATAAATTTAATTTTATCATAAATAAATTAGAGAATGCAAATTTGAAAATTCACAGAATTAAATGAATACTAATTTTTTAAAGTTATAGAAGCTTGCGGGACACATAATTTAGTGATGAGTTATTTCTATTGTTTCATAGTGATTGAATGGTAATATTTTGCATGCAATAAATTTTATTCTCTATTCGATTTTTATTTCTTTTTCATGATTGTACACAACTATCGATTCAGATGTATCATTAGCAACGCAAAATATTTTAGAGGAGGTCGGGATGACAGATAGTTCTGGTCCGAAGCTGAATAAGTCTTGGGACAAAACTGGCTGATTGCCTGAATCATTCGACTATCCTCTTTAGGGCCGGAACTCCAAGTAGTCACAGACATTGCGCACAAATCTTGAGTACAAACGATTCTGGATTCGTTCAGATAAGATAAAATTAACCGAGGAAAATAATATTTTTGCTAATGACCTTTAGGAAACTAATGTTCTAAATAGTAATTATAAAGTAATAAAGTATATAATTCCATAAAATGTGGGAGAAACGCTGTACAAATCTTCAAAAATATATCAAAAACCTAGCTAAATACAAAGTTGAAAAGCAGATCACTGCGCAAAATTTCAGACGGGGTTTAAGATCGAAATGCTAAGACGAAAAATATTAGCAGATCCTTGTTCAAAATTATGGAAAGTAACTGATATTGATTAACATTTAGTAAAGTAAACCATAAAAAGTTAAAGCAACAAGTGACTACTAATAATAACAAACGTAAACCTTCATGACTCCAAAAAAGAAAATGTAATGAAATTGGTTTTTGAAAACGCACCTCACATGTCATTGATTTTCAGCCACGCTATACAGTATCGACATGGTTGTCAATAGCAGTAATCATATGTATAGCAATGGTATGAAAGCAAGATCATTTGGTGATTCGAGATCAAGGTCAACATTGAAGCTGTAGAAACAAAACAAATTAGCAACCCGGAATAGCAACAACAGAAAGTGTTATTAATATTTATTAAGTCTTTTTAAAATGGTTTAATGTAAAGAAAATGCATACATTGAAATGTACTTCTCTGAAAATATGTATTCCCTATTTGACTAATCAGAGTCCCTAAATTTTGCAGTGATCTGTAAGCCAAGATTGGTTCTAGGACAAAATGTCGTGGTCAAAATGTCAACTTTGAAAAAACAAATAGTAAAAAAAGCATATATAAACAATAGTAAAATCTATTATTTTTTTATTCAAGTGTCAAATTTTGTTTTTGCACTATCAATTTTTCAATGTTGCCATTTTGTCCACGACATTTTGACCACAACATTTTGTCCAATGATATTTTGTCTTCGTGACATTTTGTCCGGCTACCCCAAGATTGGCTATTTTGCTAATTATCTGGAAATTTATAAAAAATTGATGAAATAAAGATCTTCTGGTAAAATGAAAGATTACATCGTTGAATTTGTGAGAAAGTTCAATGTTTCTTTATCCTAGGATTAAGAAAACTCTCAAAACGATGGAAAAAATATGTAATTTGCAATGGTAATTATTATAAATATGTGTAACACGATGATACCTTTGAAATATATATGAACTAAAATCGACAAGTGATTTTTGAAATTTTTGCCATTAATTTTAGCAATCATAAAACATAATAATTTAAACAAAATTAATTATAATTAGAAAGTTTTTTTTTTAAAGATTTTAAACTTCATATACATGATTATGTCAATATATTATTGTAATATAACATTAATTGTCTAATTAATTTTTAGGTATTTATCCAATAACAATGAATCAGTAAATTAAATTTAAACATGATTTCGTAATTAAAATACAAATTAAATAATTCTTCTTGTGTATTTCCCATATTTTACCAATATCAATAATATTACGCAGTGCTATGATACATTTGTTTATAGAATCCCATTTTATGTGCCTGATTTATGTTTTGTCGCGTAAATGAATAAAGGGCAATGATGTTGTAGTGAAAATTATATTTATTACTGAAAATAATTGAAGAAATTATTATTCATCATAAAAATGATTTACATCGAATTACCACTAAATTTTCAATTAAAAAAACGTTTTGAGAAACAATAAATTCATTCATTATTCAAAAATAAAGGTTTTACTTTTTACAATTTTTTTTGGATGACAATGAGTCAATATAATAATTTTTTAATTTGATTAACTCTTTTAAAAATATAATTAATTATATTTTATTAGTTCAAATCAATTATTTTATATTATTTTTGTTTAAATGAAATCAATTTTTTTTTCTGTTTCGCTTATAGTCACAACCATACAGATTTAATTCTTGATTAAATAATATTGTTTTTATTGGCATTAATAAACTCAAATTATTTACAACGATATTTTACATTTAAATTTTGTTTAATTTAATATCTTATTTTTAGTTTCTTTAATATATAATTTCGAGAATTATAAAATTTTAATAAACTAATATTATCAAAAAATTTTTTTCATAGTTATCTATGATTTTGAAGATTTAAATGAAATTTCAGACATTAATTTATTTAATTTAATTTCAATAAAATATAAGAACTTATGCATTAAATAAAACAAAATTATTTCATTATTATTTGTAAATAACAATTGTCAATGATATATAAAAATAAATCTAAAGGAAGACCATAAAAAGGTATATGGTATTTTTTTTACTTTTGTAATTTATGTAATTAATGTCAATTTCCAAAATTTTACAATTTCAACATAAGGTTTGCAGATTTTGTGACATAAAACTACTTTTTCCATGTTTTTCCAAGAAAAAATAATTTTTAATTAAGTCTTATAGATAAAAATATATTTTGTGAAACATATGACGTTTTCTAATTATTTCGATATTCTTTTTTACTACCGTCTTCGTATGTGGTCAAATGAAAATCCCATCGCCTCAGATTTTCAATAGACAAAGTTATGAAATTTTTCCTGACGTCTAGATTTTTACACACAAATTATAAATATCACTTTCTTAAAATCAACGTTTATGTAACCCATCAATTTATATTATATATTTATGCATCAAATTTTTTCCCAAAATATAATTTCAATATTAATTCGCACATAATATCAACAACGATAATTCACACACGATATTTAATAAAATCAACGATTTATTTTCTTAATTAAATTGACCAAAATTTGTCTAATAATATTTTATGATTTTTAGTTGAATTAATTATCTTGATTAAAAATATTTGTTAGATAAATATAATTTGAATGAATCATCAATGAAAGGCGCTCGTTTTAATTAATAATTAAGTGCCAACAAAATTCCGAAATTATAGTGAATCAAATAATAGTAATAAAATGAATTTTTTTAAAATACATTGATAAAATAAAGAGATTTAATTTCAAATAAATATATGAAATTTAAGACAATATTTTTCTATCAAAAATTCATTTGGAAATTTGTGGTTGAAAATAAATTAATAATTTATTTATAAATTTCGATTCGTGGAAATTCAACCAATGAAAATGATTCGTTTATGCGTTTATAAATGTCGATATTATTTTTAGATCATCAAAAGTTTCTCATGAAATGGAAAGTAAAATCGAAAAGGAACTTTTAAGAAATGTTTAAATGGCGATCATGCTGTAAAAAGGCATTTATCAATCCGCAGATTCCTACTCAACAATTCGCTTTTTATTCATTTTCTTTATTATTCAATTTTATCTTCAAATTAGTGCTATATATGATGATCCTTTCAGATTCCATGTCTTGTCTGACAATTAACAACCAAGATCTCCACAATGTTAACAGAATTAATAATAATAATAATAATAACTATAATTATAATTATAATAATAATAATCAAAACATTGGACAATTATTCAAACCAAGTCAAATGAAATCTTCTGAAATTATCAGTGAAAATTCTCCATTTCCAACATCAGTGTTAATTCTTTCAAATATGGGAAATGGTGTCAAAGTTTCTTTGTCGATTATGGAGACTCAAATCAAATTAAAAATGAAAATTTCTAATCAGATTCCTGCAGACGGTAAAAATGTAAATTATATTTACTTTAAATGTTTTTTTTAATAATAAGGAGAATAACATTTTCAACTAGCCTGACTCTCTATTTTATCGATTAAAATATTTTAAAGTTTTCTTACAATAGAAAGTGTAACATTTCACAATTTCAAAATTTACTAACAAAACAAATATTTCTATTTTTCTTAAGGAAAAATGTTTGGGAACAAAATTCGACTGAGTTTGACACCATTTAATGAACTATAATGAATTTGATCAAAGTCTTAAGCAAGAGAGAAAATTTTAATGAAATTAAATTAAGTTTAAACATTTTTACAGTATAATGAATTTTTGGTTTAAATCGTTTTAAAAAAAATAAAAAATCTGGCATAATTTTTGTTGGGAAATAAGTTTTTATAAGTTTTACTCATCGTTCGTTGTAATATGCTCAAGACGGTCATTTATAACAAAAAGTAATTTTGTATTAAAATATAAAATATATTTAAATATAAACAACTGAATTCTGAAAACATTTTTTATAATTTAGATTATCAATATTAGTTTAAATGAAATAAGATTTCAAATATAATTTATTTCTAAGATTTTTGTTGTAATTTCGTTCATAAAATAATTAGTTAAAAATAAATATGAGAAATTTTTGATTTTAGTTTATTATCTCTAGGATCAATGTTTATAATAAAATTATACGTTTGTCTAAATGAAATGCCCCATACTCGAGCTAAAAATATCCTAAAAATATGACATATTTAATTCAAGAAAATAAATTACCAATATTTTAAAGAATAATTTAAATATTATAATTATTCTGTAATATTTAAATTAAAAAAATACTAAACTTTCATTCATAACTAAATTGCATTTATAAACGTTTCTAAAATGAGATAATATATTTAAAAAAAAATTCTTTCCAATTACCTTAATTTTATGCAAAAATTACAAAATATTTTTAAAGTTAATTGATAACATATTGGAATATAAATTATAACTTAAACCAAAAATAAGAAACACTCAATGAAAAAATTAAAAAATTATATTTATTTTGGATCAAAATTTATCAGAATAATTAAAGATTGTTTCAAAATTGTTGATCCAATAATTCGAGAAAACATTTACATTGCTAGTCTTTTTGGAGAAATTGCTTTTCTTGCATTTAATTAATTATATAAAAGCACAACTGGAACATTCGAATATTCAATGGCGCTTTCCTATAATTAAATCATTGCATGTCTGTTTTATTATTTATTTAATTGCGTACACTTTTAAAGTTTTTCATGACAATTTACTGTAATTTTAATCCGTATAACCTCTGATAGGAATTTTTTACATTGGCAAAAGGAAGTCATAATTTAAGACATAATTGAAAGGTTTTTAAATAAAACTTTTATTTATCAAATTTATAAATATTTTTCGGGTAATTTAATTAATATTTTTGTAATTTAGCCTATCATTATTATTGGTGTAGGCTCATTAATTTGCACAAAATACTTACTAAATTTATGCCGCCCAAAATTTCATGTAATCCAAACCGATGGCATTTTAAATCAATTTGTAGATAAAATGAAAAATAAAATGTTTATTAAATATTTTTAAAAATTTTAATACAGTAATAGGTGGTTTGATTCTAACGTACCAGACACCAAAATCTGTATTTTATCTGCACTAACAAGTACTTTAAATTACAATACACAAATTGTGTTCGTTGGCTCTAGTTCTTAGAAAACCTTGAAAATATATATATTCAAAATATTCAAAATCGCTGATAAATCTATGCTTAAATTTATTTAAAATTTTACATCTAAATTTGATTTATCCAAGCCCCAAAAGTCCCAAGTGACATCGACTCACAGACCGTCAGTGAACAAATTTACATTTCATTTATTATCACTACCCAATTGTCAGCTGAGATGCTAAAAACTTATAAAAGTTTCATTAAAATTAAACAATTTCAATGTCTTATTTCCAAAAAAGCTATTTAATTAATTTATTATTTTACTTAATCTTTTATATTTCAATATTCGAGGAACCCTAGTTATGTAAAGATTATTTATTTTACCTGTAGTCACTTGTTTTCAAAGTTTCCGATCAAAGTTTTATTGACTTTTCATTCTTGTTTTAATTAACTAATTTTATGCAATTCTAACAAAAATAATTTTAATAATTTGTAATATTATTATCCAAAAGATTAATTAGAGTAAAAATAATATATACTGAAGTACTATTAAGTGACAAAGGTCAAATAAAACATCCCGATGATTCAAAAATGAAATATGAAACAACTGGAATACGATTAAAAAATATTTAAATTATTTATTGTTTTGTCTGATATGAATGATGAATTGTCGAACTGTCTCATAGATATTGATACAATTGGATGAGAATATATCAATGTGATTGGTGGTAATCTTTAGGAATTTTATTGATCTAGTCACCTAATAATAAAAAGTTTTATTGGATAAAGAGTGAAAAGGAAAAAAAAACATTAACTTTGATGAAGATTTTTAAAATTCTTCTAATGCCTTTTAAACAATAAATTATACTGTCAAACTTTATAAATAAATTAAACAACGGATGTCCTATCTCTAAATTGTCGTGAAAATCATCCTTATTCCAAATGAAGTGTTAATATATTGATGAAATTAGTTTGATTGTAAAAGTTTTATTATATGTTAGCGTAAATGCGCTTTGGTCATATTAAAATAGGTACGAATTAAAAAATTATCAAACCGCAAATATTCACTAATTGGTAATTGTATGTATGGCCCATGCGACGCAAGTCTCCCACCGCTGTGATGTACATTATGCTTTATTGCTTGATGATTAATCTATGGAAGATCTAATAGTTTGGCAGCCTTTATAATACGTATAATAATAAATAATTTTAAATATTTTTCTCATCATTTATTAATAAAAGAAAGACGAGTGATGATAAAAATTGGAAAATAAATTTTTGACTAAAATGTGATTGTGCAAAGTAAATTTTGAAGAGGAAAATGTTTTTTTCTTAAAAATGAAATGTATGAAATTTACTTATTATGCAAAATGAAAACTTTTAAGTAATTTTTCACTATTGTATGAACAGTTTTAAATTAAAAATCTTTTTTTCTTAATTATTATGAGCAATGTTGAAGAAAAATAAAATAACGTATTTATTATTATAATTTAACAAATCTTTCATAAACAATTCCGACATCCGTCAGCCACCTAGAATTGATACAATAAAACAATAGTTAAAAATATAAATTATAAAATTTAGATGAAAAAATGAATTCTAATAATTCTAGAAAAACATTATGAGAAATTATGAAATATATTTAAAGTAGGTAGCGACTTGTTATAAAAATTTAATCAAAATAAATAAAATAATTTGATCTTCTTTCCATCGAATTTTAAATAAATGTGTTGTTTTCAATTAAATGATTGGGGCATATTATGGAATATTGAAGGTAAGCAAAATCGTAAATAACAAATCAAAATTGACGAATTCAAAAGATTTTAATAATAAACGAATAATCTTACTTTTTGGAGTTATCTTTAATAAATTACTAAACTATAAAATGAAGAGAATAAATAATTAATTTTTATAATTTCAGTCATTTTTATGGGAATCATGAAGTAAGTATATATCAATTGTTATGTATTCCTACCTAGTTATTAGTTAATTGTAGTTCTCCGACGTTGTATTTCTATGTTTTGGTTACCAATTGATTTTAACTTAGAATCAATAATAATAATATTATTATACTAAAAAATTATAATAATTATAAGAGATAATAATAATGATGGTTTCTTGGTAGCAAGATAAATTAAATGTTAAACAAGTAAATAACAAATTAAGTCTTTGCTGCAAAATATATATTAAATTCGAATATTTTACAGAAATGTTTATTAAATAATAATAATAATAATAATAATAATAATAATAATAATAATAATAATAATAATAATAATAATAATAATAATAATAATAATAATAATAATAATATTAATAATAATAATATTAATAATAGTAATAATAATAATAATAATAATAATAATAATAATAGTAATAATAATAATAATAATAATAATAATAATAATAATAATAATAATAATAATAATAATAATAATAATAATAATAATAATAATAATAATAATAATAATAATAATAATAATAATAATAATAATAATAATAATAATAATAATAATAATAATAATAATAATAATAATAATAATAATAATAATAATAATATTAATAATAATAATATTAATAATAGTAATAATAATAATAATAATAATAATAATAATAGTAATAATAATAATAATAATTTACTAATGATGGGAAAGTAGTAGTGAACATAAGTTCTTTTCACTATTTATATAGAATGTCTATTTTAATTAACATTGAAAACATCTAATTATGCGTTGCAAATAATTCGGTGTTATTTTCAATTTGTACTTTTATCTGGGATGGACTTAATTTAGGATAACAGACTTATTTATTTTTTAACCGAATTGAATAAATGGTATTTTTTCATAATTTTTTAAAACTATAAATTTGCATATGTTTAGAATTACCGAAATTTAATTTTCTCTAATTAATAACCAAAATAGTATGTAGCTTTAATTTTGATCACATTAAATATATAGTTGTATGGTTTAACTAGAATATATAACCAAAATATATAACTAAAATACATAACTAGAATATATAACTAAAATATATAACTAAAATATATAACTAAAATATATAACTAGAATATATAACTAGAAAGGGGTCTTTATAACAAAATGCAGTGGATATTGTTTAAAGCATACACTAAATTTTATACTATTAACTTACTTTTAAATTCTGCAACAACGCAATTTTTCTCACGAAAATAAATAAAGCTCTATTATCAGATAAACAAACTATTTAATTTCAAGCTGGACAATATAAATGACTTCTTTGCTTTCGTCTATTTCTAAAAAATTGGTATTTCTAAATTTTGGTAATTTTTGAAAATAGGGAAATATAGCTGACACATGGGATTATAAAATAATAAATTTTAAAAATAAATTTTACTCCATGATGTCCAGGAAAAAACTCCCAATGACGTAAACTACAAATGTAATGAGTATTAGATCTATTGAAAACGGAAAAACAAGATAAGTAGATCTTTTCACCTCTAATCAAATAGATGGTAGAAAAACGACTACTAAGAAATACATATTCATGCAGCGAACATCAAAGAAATGGAATTAATAAAGGATAGTAATAAAGCTGATGGGTATAGATGGAAGTGTATATCAACAACAGTCCACTATAAGTCAGTAAGATATTTTTCGTGGTTTAGTGATAGAAAATTAAGTTTCCTCATAAATATTCAGATCATGCACGTTTGGGGAAAGGATTACATACAAAATCAAGTAACCGTAGAGCTTAATATTGACAAAAAATACTATATGTGATAAATACAAAGATTTAAGAGATATTTGTATGCATGAAATTCTAATAGACAAAGATATCGATTTAGGTGTATATGATGAAAATGACGTACCGATCGATGTAGAAATCGACGAAAGCCATTTGTTAAAAGAAAATTCAATGTAGGAAGGATAGTGAACTCTCGTTGGATACCAGGTGACAGAGAAATCAACGAAAAAATTCTTTTTAATTCCAGCACCAGATAGATCAACAGAAACGTTGACGAGGGAAATACGAAGATAAGTGTTGCCCGCACACGGATAATTACAGGTGGTTGGTCTGTATATAATGAATTGAGTAGAAGTGATGAATATACCCACGATGTCGTGTTACACGCTTATAATTTTGTATCTCCGGAGAACCCAAGTATACACACTCAAAACATTGAGAATTTGTGGTATCATGTGAAACAGAAATTAAAATACCAAATGGTACGACCGAAGAATTGCTTGAAGGATATTTGTTTGAATTTATGTTCTGGAGAAAATATGGAAAAGAACATGTTTTTAATAAAATCATACTTGCTATGGAAATGTTTTTCGAAATCAATTCATTACTTTTAATTTGTTTTGTATTCAAAGTACACATTCTGTGTTATAAAGTTTACCTTTTGAATTTTTATAGCTATTCAATTACTTCTTTTACATTATTTTACGTTTTCTTAAAATTTTATTTTTTTCTAATTTTTATAATCTCCTGTATTTGTTATAATCCCTCACTTTATTTATAATCCCCTATACTTGAAAATTGCCCATTTTTGTATTTCATTTGATATTTTAAATCTCTTGCTATTTTTGTTGGGTGCTCTATTTGGTGTTCGTTTTCACGACATTATGTCTCATTCGTCTTTATTCAATTTTATTTTTAAATCACTTTCAATAAACAACTTTGGTATCTTTGTAATAATTGAAGAAAATAGCACGTAATTCTCCTTTGAAGTCTATACATTTTATTTTAGCAAAATGGTTCGTAGCAATGACGCAAATATTTCTCCTTTTGTATTGAAAGTGTCAAGCACATATAATGTTATTTTTTATCAAATTAAAAATTATTTTTTTTACGATTTATCCTGAGACAATTTCTTTTCATCGCCCAATGTTCTTTATATGTTAAATAATAATATAAAACTCAAATATTAAAATTATTTAATTTAAGAGTTATTTAATTAACAAATAAAGAAACAAAGGGGAATTTAAATTGTTTTAATTTAAAATTCAATTATTATTTGAATTTTTTAAATTCAATTTTAATTAATTTTACACTTTATTTATTTTAAATAGTGTTTAATTAATAAAAAAATAGAAAATAAAATAGAAAAAATACAAGACTTTTGCGGATAGAACCAATAAAAATAGAAACATCTCTTCTTAAAGGCCTATGATCATAGTATTGAAAATTAAAAGTTTTTAAGATTAATGCAGTTCAAGTAATTCGAAATATTCAATCTCAATTTATTTTGTATAAAACGACATTGCATACCGTTCAAAATATACAATTCAAAACCTTTTAATTAATTTAACGAAGGGATTTTTTAAGTAGCTTTATTTTAATTATAAAAAATTCAGCTTCTATTAGTAGTATCAAACTGCTCTTCAAAGTGTTGTGGTGATGAGAACAATTAATGAGTTTACCTTTTGATATTCATCTATTTGAAATATTATAGGCTCATCCGACAAAGATTTAGTAGTTAAAAATGAGTATTTAGCAGAACTTTAAAAATTTTCCAATAAATACAATATAATTATTTTGGATATAATTAGAAAAGATTTACCGATTTAATCAGCGAAAGGTAATTCCTGAACTAATTTTCTATTTTATTTCGGAAAACATTTTTACTAGCTCTTGTAGGTATATAGCATATATTACCAGGGCCGTAACAAGGCATTATTGCGCCCTGTGCGGTTCATATATCTGGCGCCCCTAAAACCCGAATTCAAATCAGCCTACTATAATAATTATAATATTCATGTTGAGGTATTCATGATAATATTCATGTATTCATCTCCATCTATTATAATAAGTATTAATGCTCTTAAAATTCTGTTGATAATTGAAAAAATGACAGGAGTCCATTTTGTGGACTAACATTTTTCAAAATACACACCTACGAAGGCACGCTAATGGACCCATCCAATCAGCAATGTTAAAGATAGGCTAGCTAATGTGTCGTTTTTTTCGTGCAGGCCATTTGATAATTTCTTTTATTTATATTTTGTTATTTTTTGGTAACATTAAATAAATGTTACATTCCAATTTTGCGCCTCTTCCAGATGTGCGCCCTGTGCAGCTGCACCGCTCGAACCACCCTTGTTGCGGCCCTGTATATTACTTTGCTCTTTGAGACATTTCAGAATAAATAATAATTTGATTATAATATTATAAAGTGTATAAAGTATTATTTTACTTAAAAATACATTAAAACTTTGAGAGAAATTGATGACTCTCGTCTTCGGTCTTACAAAGATTTATCATTTCATAAATCTAGACATTTGTAAAACCAGATTAGAATGTCTTATGTTTAAATGGAATTTTTTGATTAAAATTAAAGTTTTAATTATAATCTATAATATAAATTTAAATTAATTTATTGATTGTAAAACTAATTTTATTTTTTGAACTTTATATACTTAATATAGTATCGTAGACGTCCATAAAAATTCTTTTAAGAGGAGTGAATTAAATTCCAAAAATGATGATTATTCTTATTATATAGAAACCCTAATCACACCTATTGACTAAGGTTTACGGTTTGATCTTGCTATGACTAAGGAATCTTAATTGATAATACTAAATTTTATTTTTATTATAAAAAAATTCAAAATTTGCACAGATTTTCAATACAGTCTTTATTAACTGATCTGTCTAATATCATCGAAATTAAAATTTTTTTAATTACTTTAAGACTATTTAAAAAANGTTAGAAACGAGCATCAGTACTCTAATTACTTAAATGATAAAATTTTAGGTGAGTGGAGAACTTAAATAAATGCTATAGTGAATTATGATCCATTTATCTCAGGGAAAAGAATCTGTGACAGAGCTTTCAAATTTTTCCCTAACAAAAGGGAATTCCGAACAAGCGAATTTCCTAACAAGGGGCCGACACAGATATTTTTAAATTAATATAATTAATTTACCAAAAAGTTACCGACTTTTTTTCTACCTGAAGACATAAGCACCCTCAATATCTTACGCCCATGCCAACTGACCAAACTAACTTGGCATTACTTTTAACAGAGTAATGACACAATTAACGATCATAATAATTATTGTGTAAAAACCATTCAGTATACCATTTGTTTAAATCAATTATGTGGCTTATAAGTTCAAAAATTATTTTTCTTCACTAAACAACGTAGGCGTTTTTTGCATGTCTTTTTTATCATAAAAAATTGTTTTAAACTTCAAGCAATAATTAATGTTTTGTTTTGTTTTAATTATTAATTAATTAGCATATCTTCACGGACACTTAAAATCGAATTCTGGATTTAAATGAGAAATAACATGTGAATTAACATTTTGAAAATAAAATATTATATTTCAGAGTGGTAATATTATGGCCCATAATTTATGGGAATATTATGTTAAAAATTATTTATTAAATATTTAGTACATTATTTATCAATTTTTGATAAAAGAGATTAGTTTAGGTTTTGGTTTTAATAAATTGTACAATTTTAATAATTCTACAATTATCATACACAGGGTCGTGGGAAATAAAGGGTCTGACAGAAAATGTACTCATCCAGGTTTTCAAACTTTACAAACATGTATTGTAGAAAAATATAATGCATTTATCTTGCTATTTTGAATAATTTTTTGAACATCTCAAAGCACTTTACAAGAAAAATATCTTATCTTCACCAATGATCCTTTTTCAATTTTAGAAATTAATTTGTTTATAAACTATCAATCAATATAAACAAAATATTGACCAAAAATCTACGAAAAAAACCCGATAAAACTAATTAAAATGATTTTAAGAAGAAATAACGATATTTCGATTTTAAAAATTAATAGTAAATTTTACTTTCTCGTGTTATCTATAAATGTTAATTTATTTTCGTAGATTTATAAATAAATTTTTTAATAATAATAGTAACATATTTGATGATTATGGGAAATCAGAGCAATAAAACCTTTGTAAATTATTAACAAGTTCATGTAGCCAATGTTCCCTTTAAGCTGCGCGTGCGCGTGGCCGTGCTGCAATTCTGAAAGTCCCACGTAGTTATCACAAGCTATCGCACACGCCAAAAATCAGCAAACCGAACAAAATTTTAACTATTTGAATTTAATTTAAATTTTCTAAAATAAATCAGAAATGAAATTAAAAAATAACATAAGTAACGAATGTTAAGTCAACAATTTTGTATCAGTGTAAAAGTGATGTTGCACTTGCACATTTTGGTGTTTGGTCTGTTCATCTTTTTTGTTTTCCACAAAGACCTTCTCGTATTAGATGAAACGTTGCATGCATCCCAATGTCACTGAACATTGGAAAAGTCTAGCAAATATATTAGTAGTTTCATATGTAATATTTATTAATTTCAACAGGCATTTTCGGGTCGGATGA